>CM024534.1:16715644-16735034 GCA_014182385.1 Eucalyptus viminalis | reverse complement strand
GGTTATTTGAGATGAAATGAATGACCTAGAAATGGTCCTACTGACATATAATCGACTAAATCGATTGATTATTACTTTGATATGGTGTTGTTAATTGATTGATTGAATAGAAATGACCGTGAGTGGTCTTTTTGGCGTGTAATCAACTAGGTTGATTTGATCGATGCTTCGATTAGTGATGTGATTGCTTGTGCATTATTTGATCTGTCTTAATATGCAGGTGGAATATGAGGTCAAGGTAAGTCTTCTGACTCATGTTGTGCATAGGCAACCTTAAGGTGTATTGGTTTACTAATCAGGTCTTAAGGGGTAGAATTTGCTGAGACGTAGTCTAATTATTTATTGAATAACCATTTCAAGTCCCTAGATGCAGTAAACTTGGATGTTGAAGATCTCGAAAGTCTGGTGCCGTTTGCTGAAGGCTTCGGTTGGAGTGTGGAGGATGATGAAGAGGAGGATGGGGACCTGTAGCTTGTAGAACCCCACTTTTGCTTGTAGACCTTGTTTTTAAACTGGCTTATTGTGAATTGAATCTAATAGTTCACCTTGTAAATAAGTGTGAAGGTTTTTAAGAGTTTGAAATTTAGTCATACTGTTCTATCCTAATGTTTTATTGTCTAGGGATTTATAACTGCTTTCGCATGTGCTATTAAAAAGGAAAGGGTCGGAGATATGTAGTTCTGGGATATCGCATTTGAAAATCGACCAAGGTAAGGGATGTGAGTGTGCCTGAGGATCGGGGCGTGACACTGGTGATGCTTTGGTGAGGTCGCTAGTCCTCGTCTAGCCGGTCGCTGATCATCCCAAGGCCAACTGGGAACCTTGAAGAAGAAGAAGAAGGAGAAGAAGAGAAAGAAAGGAAAAAAAAGAAGAAAAGATGAAAAAAGAAAAAAAAGGAAAAAAATAATAAAATTATTTAAAAATTCAAAGAAAATGATTTGAAGTAGAAATTTTGAGGACGGTAGCAAACACAATTCTATTCCGGAAATTGAAATTTTGGACAGTTACCAAACGGCTTAAAATCTTTAGAAATTGTTAAAAAAGATAACAAAATTTTTTTTTTTTTTTTTAAATTTCGATAAGAAATTGTTCATGAGAACATAATCATTACCAAATATGCCTTTAGTATTTTGATTGGGAAGAACCATGGTGCTCTCGATTATTTCTCTTCCCTAGTACAAAAAACCCCATGCAGAGAAGATGATACTGTTTAGATCCTTTGTGATGAACTAGTGAGGCAGCTGGGGAGGAATTTGAGAAGAAGAAGATGATTGATTGATGAAGTGGATATGAGACTTGTCGTTCGGCTTTGGAGACTTTCAAGGTCGTGGACAGAAAGTCTACGCAATGGGACAAACATATCCTGATCAAAGGCACCCGTAGCTATCAGCTGATGCCACTTTTCTCTTGATTGAATGCTTAAAGCCAAACTTCTTGGGATGCACGTGGGAGGAAAAATTGGCCCGAGGCTAAAGTCTTTCTGACCGTCAGTTTTATATCTTTTTATACTAATACAAAATCTTAGATGGATCTGTAATCTTGCCAAAAGTCATTGTTACCAGTTTAGCGGGTTAAAAATGTGTTGAAAGTTCTGAATCCTTCGTGTGGCATTACATTTGGTGCAATAATTATTTGATCACTCCTTTTCAAGTTCTTTCAATTTTTAAATTTCTTAAGTCATGCGTCAATTTGGATTGATGAAAATGGCAATGGATAGTACATTCAAGATGAAATTGATTCCAAGTGCCTTTACTTTTTAGCGAGCAAGTGACTGAAGAAACTTAAATGAAGAAAGTTAAAAGGAATTTAAACCAGCGACTGAAAGTCATAAACCGCATAATACCTCTCTCTCTAGTGAGAGTTTTCTCTACCTTTTGAGGTAGCTCCCCCAAATCCAAAACCCTAGCTATTCCTCCTCCTCCTTACATTGCATCTGAGGATGGAAGAATCGATTACCCACATACTATTCCACCCATTTCCCTCATAATCAATCTAGTCCACCCCTCGTTTTTTCCTTAGATCTCGGATGAGGTGTTGAGAAGCAAAGCGTGTTCCCATGAAGCAAAGACGTTAAACTCTGATTGTGTGGTGATTTCAGAAGAATGACGGCTCCATCATCCATATTCCGTATAATCTACTCTCCTTCCCCCTTTTCATCGGGTAGCTCCCTGGGTTGGTGAACAGAAATTCTAGAATCAACAAGTATGGAGCCAAATGACGAAGACAATGTCGAATGGCTTTTACTTTGCAAAAGAATGGAAAACTATAGTCCAATCAAGCCATTACAACAGTCGATGATGTAATCTCAGCGAGCAAGGGAAGAGAATGTCAGCAAACCTTAATTGGACAGCTATACCGTAACCCTAAAATCAATGTTCAAGCCTTTCCAGTACAATGCGTAGAGTATGGAAAGTAGATCAGGTAGATATCAATCTGCTTGCCCCTGGAATTTATGCTTTTCAGTTCGCTTCGGAGAGGGATAAAGAGCGAGTAATAACCATGGGTTCTTGGTCTTTCGCAAATCATCTACTACTCTTACAACCATGGGTACCGAATACCCCCCCAGCATGCTATAAGTTTGATACTTGTGCCTTTTGGGTCCATATTCATGGGTTCCCGGCTTAAGGGATCTCAGAGAAATAGTAGATCGTATTGCTGGAGAAATTGGAAGTTACATAAGTTAAAATTGAAGCAAAAAGGATATATGCCTTACAAGATAGGGAAAGCAAGAGTTACCATTAATATGTCTTTGCCATTGAAACCGGGTTCCGTTTTCAGCGATAATGGCAAGAAAATCTGGCTTGATTTCCAATATGAACGTTTACCATATTATTGCTATTCACGCGAGAGACTGGGACACTATGCACAGCATTGTGATGAAGTGCCATATCAGGAAGAACAATTTCTAAACAAACAAGATATGCTGTTCGGACCGTGGATGAAGACATAAGCAAATGAATATAGTCCATTTTGGGATGTGTTTTACGGGACAACGATTGAAGATCTAATGCAGGAGATCAATATCCCTGAAATGACAGTTAGTCAAGGAGAAATAATTATTTATGAAACACAACAAGGTGAGTGCGAAGACTATTCCAAGTCCATGGAGAGAGGAAAACGTAAGAAATCTACCCAGGGGAGAGATGCAATGGCACCAAAACGGATGAACTTGTTGTTATCCCGAGTTGATGATCAGGCTACCTTACTCAAAAACACAGAAAAGGGAGTGCTGACTAGTAATGGGGCTGACAGGAAAGGAAAGGGCCATAAACATATTGCTCAGAAAAAGCTGAAAAGATACTCACCCTATGAACCACAGGGGACAAGTAAGCCAGACATAGATGAAACAACTTTACTGGATACTCCCGGTTCTTACGGAGGAAGAAACACGACAATGGGCTTTGGTGGCTAGCCCTAACAAGCCACCAAGCCACAAATGAAGATGATGAGTTGGAATTGTCAAGGGTTGGGCACACCCTTGACAATCCAGGCTATGAGAGCCCTTGTGGCTCAAGAGAGGCCCGCTATTTTCTTTCTTATGGAAACAAAAAATAAAGAGGAAGTATGTAAGAACCTACAACGACGATTTGTAGTTTCAACACTTGTTTATTATCAATCCAAGAGGTATTGCTGAGGGATTGGCACTTATGTGGAATGACCAGGTATCTATCTCTATAATTTCGAGTTCTATGCACGCTATACATATTAGCTGCACTAATGGGAAAACAAATCAGAGTATTAGGGTGTCTTTCATTTACGCACCCACTGATTTCCAGGATAGGGTGAGACTGTGGGTAGATATAGTATCCATGAGAAATCTCACTCCGGAACCCTGGGTATGCTTAAGGGATTTTAATGAGGTGTTATATGTATGGGAGAAAGTGGGGAAGTGACCAGCAAAAAACTATTGAATGAAAGCCTTCCAGGACTTCCTAGATCATAATGGACTGATGAGCATAGACAGCAAAGGCTGTGCTTTTACCTGGGCTAACAACAGAGAGGGAGATGATTATGTGAAGGAACGGTTGGATAGAGTTTCATGTAATTTTGAATGGAGAGTGGAATTCCCTTCAGCGGAGGTATATGCCCTTCCAGCAATAGCCTTAGACCACAATCCTTTGCTGGTGGATATCTATCATCGAATAAAAAAACGACCAAAGGAATTTAAATTTGAAGCGTACTGGATAGAAGATGAGGAATATGTGCAACTTATGCAAGATACCTGGAGGGGGCTAGCTGAAAGAACAGAAGGATTGGGCAGCAAAATCAAACATCTTACTATGAAAATTCATCCATGGAGCAAGAAAAAATTCTCTAATGTTAGAAAGGCAATTCAACGGTTAAAAAGAGGAGATGCAACAATTAACCAACTATCCAATGTGGAACCATGATAAAAACCGAATGCAAGATCTGAAAGATGAGATTGAGAGATTATGGTGACAAGAGGAAATTTATTGGGGGATGAGGTCTCGTATTCAATGGCTTAAATGGGGGGGATAAAAACACGCAGTTTTTTCATGCAACAGTAGTGCAGAGAAGGCAGCGGAATAGAATCTCTATGCTGAAAAATCCAGAGGGAGAATGGATATGTGACCCGAGCTAGATAAATCAGTTGACCATTGCCTATTTTCAAGAACTATATCAATCAGTGGGGGATTGGAATTTTCAACTAGTTTTGGATCAGCTACCCTGTTAGGTGACAGAAGACATGAACTAGGTACTAACTGAAGTTTTCACACCCGAGGAAATCATGCTAGCCACCTTTCAATTGGGTGCTTTGAAAGCACCAGTCCCGGATGGACTAAATGGAATCTTTTTTTCAGCACCATTGGAACGAAATCAGCTCAGATATACAAAGAATTTACAAATTTCAGTGAGCTGGCCAACTCAGTCGAGCTGAACAAAACTACAATTACTTTCATCCCAAAGGTTAAAAATCCAGAACAATTGGATCAGTTCCGACCTATTAGCTTGTGCAATTTTGCCTACAAAATCATCTCAAAAGTACTAGCTAACAGGCTGAAAAAATATCTTGCCCAAGTGATTACTATGGAACAAAGTGCCTTTGTTAAGGGAAGATTGATCCAAGACAATGTGTTGCTCGTGCAAGAAGTACTCCATCAATTGAGAACATGACGACGAAGAAGAAAATTTCAGGCAATCCTTAAGCTAGATATGAAAAAAACTTATGATCGAGTTGAGTGAGACTTTTTAGAGGCTTGTATGAGAAGAATGGGATTCCATGACAAGTGGATTTCTTGGGTGATGTAGTGTGTTTCTACAGTGTCCTATAGTGTCAAAGTGAATGGACAGCAACTGCCTTATTTCAAAACCTCTCGAGGACTACGGCAAGGTGATCCACTCTCTCCATACCTCTTTATTATCGTTTCAAATGTTCTTTCTCATCTGTTGCATAAAGCCGTTGATGATCGGAGTATAAGAGGCATTAAGCTCAACAGGGATTGCCCTACCCTTTCTCACCTAATGTTCGTGGATGATCTCATACTATTTATGGATGGGAAGCTTACTGAATGCCAGAATGTAGCTGCTGGTTTGAATCAGTACTGTTTTGCATCTGGTCAAGTGGTTAATTTGAATAAATCCAGGATCTTTTTTAGTAGGGACTGCCCATTAGCCCTAAAACAGAGATTGGCAACTGAAATGAGAGTCCCAGAACTCGAAAAAATAGGAAAATATCTTGGCATACCCTCCGATTGGGGTCGATCAAAGAAGGAAATGTTCGCGTGGATTTTGTCAAAAGTAAATGCAAAACTAGAGGGCTGGAAAGAGAAGTTAATGTCTAGAGCAGGGGAAGAAGTATTGATCAAAGCAGTGGTACAAGTAATACCGCAGTATGTTATGTCGGCCTTCAAAGTCCCACTATCTATTTGTCGAGCAATCGAAAGAAAAATTGTAGATTTCTGGTGGAAAACAAACGATCAACATAAAGGAATTCACTGGAAAAAGTGGGAAGTCTTAAAGGATAGAAAAGAAACAAGTGGATTGGGATTTAGGGATTTGATTACTTTCAATGAAGCTATGCTCGGTAAGCAAGCCTGGCGATTACTTCAGCGACACGAGACTTTATGGGGCAAGGTATTCAAAAAGGGCTATACTATCCAAATGGCAACTTCCTACAAGCAGCAAGTGGTAGCAATCCCTCTTGGGGATGGCGGAGCTTAATAATTGGAAGGAATGCGATTTTACCCTCTTCCCGTTGGGTTATTGGTAATGGTGAGAATGTCAATATTCGTGAGGATCGGTGGCTACCTAAAGGAGTTACTGGAGGGCTAGCGAACATGGGTGATCCTCAAATGGTGTCAAAATTAGTGGATGAAACCCAAATGGCTTGGAAGGAAACTCCATCGGGGACTTGTTCGACCAGCATACAACGGAAGAAATTCTAGCACTTTCTAAAAGCGGGACAAATGCGAGGATAGACTTGTATGGACATCAACCAAAACCGGTATATACACAGTTAAGAGTGCATATCATTGCAAACAAGCCATGCAGAAAATCTAAAAACAAAATGAAGCCTCCTCTTCCTTCCAAATTTCGAAAACACTATGGCGTCGCATATGGCAAGCTAACATACAACCGAAATACAAGCATTTCCTATGGAACATTTGTCATAATGCTTTATCAACAAGAGCTAACCTTCTGCGCGAGACGGATAATTTTGGATGACTGTGCCCGGTTGCCAATGCTTCCGGAAACAAGCGAACACCTTTTCCTCCTCTGTCCATGGACGAAATAGGTATGGGAAGATCCCCAAATCCAGATATACATCAACCAACATCAAATCAGCCGTATAGAAAAGTGGATCTCTGAATTCCAACACCCAACTATCCCATTCGAACTTCTTACCCAACTGTTGTGGCAGATTTGGCGAGGGAGGAACAACCTGATTTTTTGAAACCAGTGACCCAATCCGCAGCATCTCCTCGACTCAGCCCTCGCCAAGCATCAATAGATCAGAAAGATCAATAAGTGCATCTCACGAAAAACTACAGAAAACGGCAAAGAATCAGACTCACCTATTCAATGGAAACCCCCAACCCGCGGCTGCTTCAAGTGGAACGTAGATGGGTCGTTCTTCTGCGATTTTGGAGACGCAACGGTAGCCGGAGTATGCAGAGCCATGCGGGGAAGCTGATTGCAGGTTTTGCCTAGTCGGTAAAAGCCGATTCGGCTATTCAAGCGGAAGCCATCGCCGTGGTCGAAACCCTAAAGTGGTTGTCGAAGAATTCATCTGCAGTTTCGGACGAAGCGTGTTGGGAGATCCAAACTGATCAGCTTGAGTTGGTGCAAGTGATACGCATGTTTACAGATCAGCAAAGAGAAGCCACTTATGCGAACTGGGAGGAAGTCTTTGAGGGCCGGATCCGCTGGGAAATCAGGCCCTTGCTCTGTGAAGCCCATGAACTAATAGCCAAAATTCGGCCCATCAAAGTCACCCATTGTAGAAGAGACGCGAATGCAGCCGCTGATTGGGTGGTCAAAGCCCGGCGAAGAAACCTTTTACCGGACAATTGGGTCCAATATCCCCCACCGAATCTCTTGGATGTTTTAATTTTGGATGTAGCTTTTAGATTATCAATGAAATCATCGTATGTTTATCGACCAAAAAAAAAAAAACCGAAAAGTCATAATATCTCATAAAGCGGGGTGCCCGAGATCTAGCAGGAAGGATCCGTTACTAGACGACAAGGGCATCATCACGCGTTATAATATCCAAGGACATTTGGATATTTCACCGGGCAGCAATCAGAAAAGTCCTGTGGCTGTGAGTCTTGTCAACCTTTGTTCAGGACCGCCAAAAAGGACGGGCCATAATTGGGGAGGAAAAGGGTGGCGTCTGGCGTTTGAGCGCATCTTCTCCTACAAATATCACATGCCTATCTAGTATTGGCCAGCAGAGCTTCCAACTTGTATTTCAAACTCCCGTCTCAGGAACTCAATTCAGTGAAGCCATGAAAAGTTCCAATGAAGAATCAGCAAATGATCAGGGTGGAGAGAGAAGTTACTGGAGATGGAGCAAGCAAGATTTCTTCCCTGAAGAATCCTTCAGAAACTGGGGAACCTACAGATCAGCGCTGTCGCTGATGTGTTTCCGGCTGAAGGATAGGATCAAAGGCAGGTCGGACGATGTCACCGAGCTCCAGGAGCTCAGGAAACAGAGCGAGAACGACATGAAACGTTGCCTGAACTGGTGGGATCTCATATGGGTCGGATTGGGAGGTCACATCGGAGCTGGCATTTTTGTGCTCACTGGCCAAGAAGCGCATGAGCATGCCGGACCGGCCATTGTCCTGTCGTACGTCGTGGCAGGTGCATCCGCTATGCTTTCAGTCTTCTGCTACACGGAATTTGCAGTAGAAATCCCGTGGCAGGTGGATCTTTTGCTTACTTGAGAGTAGAACTAGGAGATTTCGTTGCATTCATAGCGGCAGGAACATACTCCTGGAAAGCGTTGTTGGGACCGCAGCGGTTGCCAGGGCTTGGACTTCCTACTTCAGCAACTTACTGAACCGTCCCTCCAACTCATTACGCATACACACGAGTCTTCGAAATGGTTACAATCTCCTGGACCCGATTGCCGTTGCTGTTCTGGTTATTACTGCCACGATTGCAATGATCAGCACAAAGCAGGCTTCGCGCATCAATTGGGTAGCATCTGCAATCAACACCGTGGCAATTCTTTTCATCATAATTGCAGGATTTGTTCATGCAGACCCTTCTAATTTGACACCTTTTATGCCTTACGGGGCGAAAGGGGTCTTTCAAGCAGCAGCTGTTGTATATTTTGGGTATACTGGATTTGATAGTATATCTAACATGGCCGAGGAAACCAAGAACCCCTCGAAAGATATACCAATAGGACTGCTTGGATCAATGTCGATCATCACGGTGACATACTGCCTGATGGCTCTCGTGCTTAGCATGCTGCAGAAGTACACTGAATTAGACGAAAATGCAGCCTTTTCTGTGGCATTTCAGAGCGTGGGAATGAGGTGGGCGAAGTACCTGGTAGATCTTGGAGCTCTGAAGGGCATGACAACAGTTCTTCTCATTGGGGCGCTTGGCCAAGCACGATACACCACTCATATCGCACGAGCCCACATGATCCCGCCATGGTTTGCCCTTGTCCATCCGAAAACTGGAACTCCCATCAACGCAACTCTTCTGATTACCATTTCAAGTGCTCTCATCGCTTTCTTCTCGAGCCTGGACATACTGGCAAGCTTGTTATCTGTAAGCACACTTTTCATTTTCACGATGATGGCAGTCGCTGTTCTTGTGAGGAGGTACTACGTACGAGATAAAACACCTCAACAGAACCTGTCGAAGCTGGGTGCTTTCTTGCTGATAATCGTAGCTTCCTCTATAGGAACTTCAGCTTACTGGGGATTGAGCCCGAATGGCTGGATTGGGTATTGCGTAACCATACCACTTTGGTTCTTGGGCACTTTAGGGATTTACAAGTTCTTGCCACAGCAGAGAACGCCAAAAGCTTGGGGAGTTCCGTTTGTCCCGTGGCTTCCCTCATTGTCTATAGCAACAAATATGTTTCTAATGGGGTCATCGGGTTCTGCTGCTTTCCTACGATTTGTAATATGCACCATAGTAATGCTTGTGTATTATCTTCTCTTTGGGCTTCATGCAACCTATGATATGGCACATCTGCCACAGCAACCCGAGGCAAAACTTCAGCAGGTGGACAATGAAGACGATGGCAAAAGCAACTCGCAGGAGGCGCACGTTTCTTTCCCTTGAAGGTCTCCCACTTTTCAAGCTCTAAACATCGATCAGCCATTTAGGTGTGTAAACATATGAGGAAGGAATTCATCAAGTTTTAGATAGATCATAGCAAGAATCTGTCTCTCCCTTGCCAGAAACAACTAAGTTACTAGTGCTTCTGCCATTTGATCTCCATAGCCTTAGATGCTTTCATTTTGCAGTTGCCTCTTGAGCAAAATTTCTTGAGTCGGTGAGAAGCTTCTCCCTATTCGCTTCACCAAGAATACCCAAATTCAGTGCCAAAAGATGTGTAGTGATATAAAACTTCGACTCAAGCGATTGATTTCACAAGAGATATTGTACAGAGTATTCACATTTTGTCATAATAGAAGAACTACAATGCACATGACTCTGGCAAGTTGTCTTTTTACCTATACTTTAAGGAATTCCCCATGCTACACCAAGTCGCTCGGCACATCAACACTTGAGTAAGATGCATCTCCACTGGTTTCTTTTTCCTCGTGATGCATGCGTAACACATGCCAGGTAAACACAGAACGAAGCCAAAAGCTTCCAATTCGATTCAATAGGGACTTGTACAATACACTGAGATTTATTTTACTCCTTTTGTTGGACTCCATGCCCACTGGCTCCTGAAGTGGTTTTCGTAATTGATGAAAGCGTGACACTTTGACTTGGAATTACAAGAAATGTATCGCATGCTTCAGATTTCTAATAACATGTTTCTGACGATTCCATGAGGCAGTCCACGTTCGTAATTCAGCTGAGACTGTGATGCATGTTCACAATCGATTCTGAAGGGCGAGAGTAAGAACTAAGGTTGATTTTAATGGTGCAAAGTCATATAGACTAAGCAAGCTTCTGGCTCAGATTCTATTCAAGGACATGTCATGTTCATTTCGCTGGAACATATTTATCAGAAAAGGAGAAGGAAAATGAGAGCTTAGATTAACAGAAGATCAACCCCCCACTATAGAAATCTAGCTGAAAGAACGAGTCAAAATGGGAGTAAGTAGGTGAGCATCCTGGTTTCATTTGCTGCGCTTCACAGCACGTATTCCTCGGCCCTTCTTGTCGGTCCCTTCCTGCGGCGCTTAAGCAGTTCAATCTACGATAAGCGCCTGGGAAAGAGCACGAGGAAGAATGTCAGATTGTACAGTACATAGAGCATGATCATACAAAAATCACGACTTTCTTGTGTGGTCTGACAAGTAGACTTCCGAAACAGATGCCATCCTCTAGCTAAGAAGTTCCAGTAATCAGAATGAAAAGCTGTGTATATGCTGAAGAAAGTAAGCTTGGAGTTAAATCTCAGTTCCCATTTTTTGGATCTGCCTTCATCACGGTAGCTTTTTTTCTTAAGAGTCATTTATGCTGAATTTCCATGTTAGATCCACGTTAGATGAGTCACTTCTTACGTGTTTCCACGTCAGCAATTTCAATGGGACATTAAATGGATTTTAACGGAAGTAAAATTGTCAGGGGTGTGCAATTTGAAATTTTTTGTGAATCGTCTCGAATGCATGTGGTGTTGCAATCTGGCTACCAAGTTAGAGAGCAGTAATTGGGAAGGAAAATAATAGTCCTCGTTGGAAATTGAATCTTAACTTATCAAACGTTGAACAAACGAAAAGTAACTAAAAAAACAGATTCCATATATCAATACACGAGAGACATGTCCTAAAAGCACTTGAACCATTGATCAAATGGTTATATTACGCTTCAAAACATACGTTAATTAAATGCTTCGATTGCATACTTGAAAGTTACACAACAGATCGTGTTTCGGAGGCGAAACATTTAGGGAAGATGGAGCGTTGTTCCTCGGATAAACGAAAAAATATCCAACATAGAGAGAACATCGTTTTCCTCTTTTTTCACTTAAAGATAACTCATCATTATCTATTTTGGATATCTCTCCATTATTTCAATTTGAACTGCTAAGAGCAGTTAATTTTTATCCACAAGTAACCGTGTAATGGGTCATGGGCTAGGTTAGCTCAACACGGGCGGCCCACCCATAAAAACATAACCCTTTAGTCTCTCAGGCCTTCTTGCCTTCTCGATCAGCTCTTGACTCAGATTTTCACGTTCAAGACGCACGGGGAGGGGATCATTGTGACGCGTCCTAGAGAGTTTGAAAAAGAGAAATCCCTGAAAAAAGAAAATAGAAGAAAAAACGCGAGGGCGTGATTAATTTAGAGAGCTGATTATATAGTTTGACAATTAATCCACAAAAAAAGAGATTGGTGTGTTAGCACTAACTTCGTATTGTTGGTGTGTTAGCACTAACTTCGTATTGTTTTTGACGTCAAGAAAAAAAAATCTTCAAGGGACAATATCTCCCCAAATATTGCCCATTCTTAGAACAAAGAGTAATTCACTCTAATTTGTTTGTAGACCTCTTGTAAGATGTTTAATCCTTTCTAAACGTAATAACGTTGGACTAATTCTTTTTTTGTTGGATCTTTTTTATGCTTTTCAATTGTCACATAATGAGATTTTCAGCTTAGGATTAAAGGTCATATGTTCAAATTTTATTACCAATGTGCAAATTGTTTTACTTTAGGGCCACTTGTAAGGGCGAAATACCGGTGCAGGACTTGCAGGATGTTCATTGGCCCTTAGATATTTGAGTCTTTGTGCTCATTTTTATGAATTATTAAATAACGAAAAGTACTTTTTCTTTGATAAGCATCTTGTTTTTACTCAATATTATAACACACATGCATGACAATTGGGGCCAGGGGTGACAAATGGGTGGATTGGGTTTGGATAGATTATAAATGAATGTTCATTGTCCCTTAGGTATTTGAGTCTCTGTGCTTATGCTTCTAAATTATTAAATAATGAAAAGTACTTCTTTTTTTCGCTGATAAGCATCTTGCTTTTACTCAATATCACGACACACGTGTAGGATACATTGGGGCCATGGGTGGCATTGGGGCCATGGGTGGCAAATGGGTGGATTGAGTTGGATTGGGTTTGGATAGGTCACAAATGGCTTCAATCAAAATCCACTAAGGGCCTGCATGGCAAATATTCTTATTTCTCTATTCTTTTATATATATTTGTTCTTAAGAATAGAAAAATAATAAAATATTGTTTGGTAATGTTTGTTAATTTTTATTCCTGGAATAGAAAATTGGCTTAGGAATAGATTTGAAATAGAAACAAGAAGTAAAAAAAAAAGTAATTTATTATTCCCGAGAATAATTTCTAAAAATAAGTCATTTGTTTTTCTTTTTTTTTTCTTTTCTTCTTCTTTCTCACCACTTGTTGACGATAGCGGAGGTCACACCTAGCCTCCATTATCGTTGGCCGCCTCCTGTCACCGTTCGTTGTCCGTTGCCTCCTCGATGACTAGCCAGAGAAGGAAGAAGGAGAGAGGAATAAAAGAAAAGAAAAAA
This sequence comes from Eucalyptus viminalis, assembly GCA_014182385.1. Lineage (NCBI taxonomy): Eukaryota > Viridiplantae > Streptophyta > Magnoliopsida > Myrtales > Myrtaceae > Eucalyptus > Eucalyptus viminalis. The sequence goes on along the minus strand of CM024534.1, from coordinate 16,721,862 downwards.
AGAAAAAAAATCTCAAAAAAATTATTAAAAATTAAAAGAAATTCAATGTTACAAAATAACTTATAGGTTGTACCAAATGCATTTTGTTCTTTTTTTATTTTGAGAAAAGAAATTTTGTATAATTACCAAATATGTTATTTTACTCGAAACTGTTCTAGAGAATAATAATAAAAAGAACTATTTCTAAAAAGAAATTATTCTCGAAAATAGAGATATTACCAAACACATTCTAATTTAACTTACATTGATCAATTTGTTTCCTAAACAATTTATATGGCCTATACCCAACCTAACGCACATCCAACCCAAATCCAACCAAAAACCAGAGAAAAAGGCGTAATAAATCTGATTTTGTCATTTAAACTAACCTTAAAAAAGTATTAAAAAATAAAACGTCTCTGGCTCCTCATCTTACTCTGTTGCACCCCATTCGCCTCCCCCTTCGCTTGCGAAATCATCGGCTCTTTGTTCACGTCTGAACCTAATTGAGGGTGTCCACGAACCACCGCCTCCCCGTCTAACCCCTGCCGTCCGCAAAATCCGTGGAAGCCGAACTGCTCATTGGGAATACGAAGAACCCTAACCTCGCAGGCTTGGCCGACGTGTGGCACAACCTGGTGAGAACGCGGCGAGCGGTTGATGGAGTCTAGCTACGAAGGAGGGAGGTGGCGGTGTTGTCCATTGGCCGAAATGGCATGAATTTTGAGGTGGACATCACTTCTCTATCTAGAGTTTCGAGGCCAGCTGCGTAGGGAGGAGGATTCCATTGGAGATGAAGCGTTTTTTTTTTAATCTTTTAATCTTTTTATATTTCTTTTAACTAATAACCTTTTTTCATATAATTTTTCTCTTTACACTAGTATGAATTTCCTAAAGGTGAATGACAAAGGAAAAGCTGATGGATTATTAAGTCTGAAAACTCAACACGGACTCTTCCAAGCCCTAATAATCGCAACTTGATACTCAAATTTACTGGTTTAAACATCCATTTCATTTAATTATGAGCCGCTACTAATCCACTAAGGTCAATTAGAAACCAAATAAAGTATTGAGAGTTATATTTTATTTTTGCGAATAAGAGATTCAAAAGGTTTGGGGACTTGGTTACTCTAGATTATTCTAACGCTCTTTCGATAACTTTTCTCTTTTATTTTCAAAAATATCATTTTTCTTTTGCAAGCAACTTGGATTGATTTTAATTAAATTACCTAACAAGTGAGGTGTTCCTGCGGATGCACGAACATTACTTAACCGCCCAATAAATAATGCAATGAATGAATTGCAAGAACAAGGAAAGCATTCATCTATCTTAGTGCGGGCATATTAATTCCTTAACTGCAAAGTATTCACTAAAATGTATGCTATGCCTATCCTAACATGACTCTTTCTAGGCTTTTTTTTTTTTTTTTTTTTTGGTGACCCAGGAACCCCGTACAGCTGGCAGCCGACAAGTAAACTTGGGGGGACACGTAAGTGAGAGAATCCACCACCCCCAGCGTCCCACTTAAGACCCCAACCGACTGTGAGAGGATTCGAACTCCTCCCCTTCGTGAGGGGGAGAGAGCTCAAACCATCGCGGCCACCAAGGTGGTGGTCTCTTTTTAGGCTTTTTAATTATGAAAGAATTAAATGAAATGCAATACATGACATGTAAATTATATGACATGTGAATTAATTAATCTAATATGCAACTCATGTCAATTCTAATTAAACATGCAAGCTATATGTAACATACGATTATAATTAAATGACTTAATTCTAATGACAAGCAATAGTTAATGCGTGACTATTATAACATGGCTTGTGATTATCTAAATGAACGATGTGTAAATTATATGACATGTGAATTAATTAAACTAACATGCAAGCTAATATTTACTTAATTAAATGGCTTAACATACCGTCACTAGATGACATGCATATATAATGCATTACATTATATGGATGAGGCGCGTACATGACAAGCATTAGTGACATGACCAATGATAATGCAATTAAACTATATGATGTGGCATATGATGCAATTCAACTATATGACATACACACATGATATTTGTTGGATTTTTAGCAGAATTTGTAATATAAATTAATTTAAACAAAAATGCACCTAGAATGAGATAACATCGAATTTAAGTTAGGGAATGGGAGTTAACAAACAGCTGCTTTGACAAAGCTGAGATTTCAAGCCAACAAAAGCTGCTTCCACATGAGTTCAAGCGGCGATGAAGCTTGGTGAGACTACTTCTCGGTCATAATCAGGCGTGATCAATGTAGGGAAGAGAGCAATGTGGTTTCACCGGGACAAGGTGTCGGGATACTAGAGGAAAACAAATTCCTAAATATATGATGAGGTATCGAACAAAAACGAGAAACACATTCTAGGATCATGCCCAGAAAAAAAACCTTGTATCACTGATCGCAAAAAACACACCATACAATGGAACGTGCCTTATTTGTCCACGGATTAAATGCTCCCTTTTGAGATTCAAGAGAACTTAGTAGATCGTTCCTGAGAGATGGAGTGTTGATAAAATATAGCATTTCAGAGAGAAAAATGTCATGCCCTGATCCTCGAGTGCGTGCCCATCCCTCGGTGGTCAATAAATTTACGACGTCCCAAGATGTGTCGCTGATCCATTCATTTTTAATGCGCATGCGGAAGCGAAACAATTACCCCTGATAACAAGCAACACGGGATAGAAAAGTAGGAAACATATTCACAACCAAAACACTTTTATAAACACCTCGGTTATATACAAGACTAGACTAAAGACCAAAGTCTACAAAAGACCGGTTCTCAAAATGAAGCTGTCCTATGACAAGCTAGTCGGACATATTCACCGATCTTTTGGTCTCCATAGGCTTTGAGGGTGCCGGGTTCTCCACAACATCGTCAGGAGGGTCAGCTGCACTCTCACCTAAAGTGACATTGACTACCACATCGGGAATTTCAAAACCCTGGAGGGGAACCGCATGAAATCCATTGAAATCATAGTGAAACCACACTTTGAACCGATGAGGTACCCTTTGAGGTAGTCTCTCATTGACCCAGACGGTGGTCACCACGAGTTCATAGACCCATTGACCCCTTGGGGGCATGGTAATCAAAACTCCACTCGGTAACCCTCATCGGCCGACCAAAATGTTCCGAAGGAACCACCATATAAGGATTTGAAAAAAGGTTGAGCCCACGACGGGGTGAGACAATATTTTAGCAAGTTCACCTCCTAAACTTCAACTAGGAATGAAATACGCCTAGAGGCAGCTATACACACAAGTCAGAAGACTTACCTTACCTCAATTCCCTCCTGCATGTCAGTACAGTTCATAATCTCAACCAATCAATTCAATCCAATCGATCATTCAATCCATTCAATTCGATGCAATCGATACAATCAATACCATCTATCAATTCAATCAATTCGATCACTGTTCACACAAGCTAAAGTATATTTATGCTCGCACAAGTTAATATTAAATGGTTGCTCACACAAGCTAATATATATTATATCTCACCCAAATTGATATATATTATAGCTCACTCAAGCTGATATAGAATATTGCTCTCACAATCTGATGATCATTGCTCACACAAGCTGATGATTCAATAATGCTCACACAAGCTGACGATTCAATAATACTCACATAAACTAATAAATGATAAATCAATCCTAGCCAAGGACATTGTGCTTTGCACACCAATTCCTCAATTAAAATAATGAACTTGGTGTATTATCATCGTGTTAAAAATACCCGATAAAAATAATCGTGTGTGGGTACACGGTCGGTTTGAGCCAAAATGCTATATCTTTCTTTTCAAAATCCCATTATTTAATATATTGCCTAAAACATTTTTGGCATTAAAAACCGACGCCCTGGTATTTTTTGATTAAATACCGAAATACACAACTTTGGGATAAATACCCAAAATTACAATCGCCACTCAATTTGCATAAAGTAAGCATACCATAGCAATCGGTACGAAATTTCGCTCATCGACTATCTCGGTATAATTTCCGGAAAATAATAAATAATTAAATAAATACAATTAATTACCAAAAATGCAATCTAGATAAATAGTACAATTTATCTAGTCTCTAGTCTATCCATTCTAACCACCAAATATGCACAATTGAATAATTAAATCGCTAATCCATTATAACTAACCACCTAAATCATGCTTAACCTAAACTAATCATCCCTTAAATGTCATTAACTCCCCAAGCAGAGTTTAGCAAGTAAACTCACCGGTTTAGCGTTCCGGTGAGTCCACAATGACGGCGACGTGGAGACGGGCAATAAACAACCCTACGGCAACACCAAGTGGAGATTGGATAGGCTTGAAAATGGTCCATGAAGCCTCAAAGCCTTTGCTGGCTTTTCGATTCTGACCTTGGGCCAAGCAAGCTGTAACAACGGCCGGTCGGGGCTGAAATGGCAAGGCGGGCTAGCGGGCAGCTGCAACGAGCTACGACGGGCGATGATGGTTGCTGGACGGCGACGGTGAAGCTTCGATGGAAACTAGGGAGGCTCGGGGGATGTGGCTAGGCGTGATAGGAGGCGCTGGACTGTGGGATGAGCAGGAACGGGCGGACATGCGCATGCGGGCTCGCGGGTGGCGTGACAGGGGAGCGGCAAGTCCAACAGTGGCAGGCAAGGTGGTCGACGGTTTAGGGGAGGGAGCTGGCTTTTCTCTGCAACTTCAAGCTTTTAAAACGCTCTAAAATGGATAAAGTGGGGCTGAGCAAGAAGAAGAAGAAATTGCTGAAGACTTGGAGGGTCCCCCTTTGGCCACAAATATCCTCTTCTTGATCGTTGCATGCCCCCACCAGCTCTTCCCTATCCACAGCCAACTTTGAAGCACGAAAACTTCCCTTAGAAGCTTCCTTTGATGCCTCAAATGTTGCACACCAAGAGACCTACGAATTTTGTACCAATTTCCCCCAAATTGAACCAATTCCCCTCCAATTGAATCCAATTTGACGTCTATAAATCCAATCAAGGTTTCCTCGTCAAATACAACATTTTTCCTCACCATTTGAACCAACTTGAATCCCAAAAACGCAACAAAACGGTCCTTCGATTTTCCCGGACAAAAACGGCTCTACTTTGAAATTTTGCCAAAAATCTTGGTTTAGAGAAAATTTTTTGGAGGGTGAGTCGACGGTCCTAAAATGGATCGTGACATGATACAACTTTGTGGGTTTAAATTCGCGGTTAATTTCAATCTGATGCGATTTTAGCTTGACCTAATCTATTGGCTATCTTTTATGAATTTTTAATGCAATTGACCCGTGGTCGATTATTTTCGAGCCACATTGTACATTTTCGACACATTGGTGACTCTCGATTATCGTGAAAATGTTGAGGTTTCAAATGTGGACATAGGATACCAAAATGACAGAAAAATCGGTTTAGTGCCGATCAATAAGAATTTTGCAATTAGGTGGAATCACCCACACTTAATCACATGGCTCAGTCGAGTCAACCTATCTTTGGTCTTTAATTGATTTTTAACTGTACCGTAATGATCCTTGCAGACTAGCATTGTAGAGCAGTCGATTTTTGGTCGAATTCTCAAATCTATTGCGTTAAAATCTCTTAACGACTTCACCAAATAGACTAATTATCTCGTGAGTAATAAGCTCAAATAATAGAATTATAGGCGCGTCGATGAAAAACCCGATTCATTCAATTGAGAACAGAATTGGAAATTCAGGATGTCACAAACATCGCCACTTTACCTTGGGTGCACCACCTAGGATTTAGCTAATAAGTTGCTTAGCCTAGACTTGGACTCTCTCATGTCTATACCGATTTGTATATTAGGATTCAAGTTCTTAACCATGCAAGATTGATTTATTTTGGAGTCGTTACTAATCAGTTTATGATAGGTCAATTAAATACCCAAGTAAATATCAAAAGAATTACTTACTTATTTTTTTATGAGTCAGAGATTTAATGAGTTCAATGACTTGATTACGCTATATTATCCTAATGCCCTTTTAGTACCTTTTTTTAATGCAAATTATTTATGCAGGCAACTTGCATTGGTTTAATAGTCTTGAACATGTGAGGTGATTATATGAGTGTGCAACCATTAATATAACACTCAAATAATTAAAGCTGTGAATAAATTGCAAGGATGGAAGGGGATTTACTTAGCTTGAAGCAACACAAGCATCCGTGACAAATTTTAATGAGAATAACATATTCAT
>CM024534.1:15978216-16108044 GCA_014182385.1 Eucalyptus viminalis | reverse complement strand
AAATGCCCATGGAAAAAGACGGTATTCTTCTTAAAACGCCTTTCTCTGAGTCGATTATTAAAACACACATTAAAGTAACATAAGCTACAAACGAGCGCATCTCCTTTTTCCATTTTAGGCAACTCACCTTCTCGGACTTCACGTGAAAGTCCGAAGCTCCTCAATCGTCTCTTCCATGGCGTCTACCTCCTCACAGAAACGCAGGCCCACCTCCACGCACCCGTCGTTCCTCCACTGATGCTGTCGTACTGGCTGCTCCGTCGTGGATTCCGCTGTCAACTTCAATAACTGCGAAACATTGTCGATTTTTCCGTGTGATTGGGTAGCTGACTGGGCTTGCACATGGATTTTTCTTGGATGCGGAAATGACTGAGGCTCTCCGAGAGTCAGAGTTACCATCGCTTGGCAAAATCTCTTGAAGTTTGAAAAGTGAGGGTTTGCGTATAGTTTCTCTATTGTGGTCGAGCTGTGGCGTTGTTGTTTGAGATTTGCTCTATGAATGTTGCTGGACTTGTCTTATTACATGGAAAAGCGAAGCCTCGTGGATTATTTGGTCGGTTTGCCTGTGCTCTATGTCGTCTTGCTGAGAGAGATATGTTGCTTGTGAGAACGGTTGACTGTTTTTGGGCTTCTTTAGTTGAAAAAAAGAGAACCACATCAAAGTGGATGTCGTCTCTTCCTTGGAAATTTTGTTCGTAACTCTGGTTGGACTGTATAGGGTCAAGAGTTCGATTTATAAAGGTTGCTTTCCAGGTGGTGCAGAGGGCAGGAGTTGTTTCAGATGGTTCATATGCTGATTTGGTGCCAGGAGTGAGCGAGCAGTAAGAAATGGATTGGGCTGTAATGCTGATAATACCCTGTTGCCTGGAGACAATTCTAGCAGTAAAAGTTCTGCGTATTCTCATGAGACTTTCTTTCCCAGCTTGCTCTGGCTTGTCAAGTTCAATTTATTATTCATCTTTATATTTTTTGGTGTTGCTCATCATCATATCTGCTACTGCTATTCATTCGGCAACATTTCCAATTCCAAAGAACATTAGCTTTGGTATATCTGGGTTATTTTTTTGTCTAGTAGAGTAGCATGCTGATATGTTAGCGTTTCGCAGACAACAAGGTGATATTATCATATCAAGTAGAGGTAGTTTTGGAGTGAATGGTGATTAACCTTATCTAACTTTTATTGAGATAGTAAAATATTGTTATCTTCATCGACTGATATCTAACTATAGTCATCTACTGTTGGATTAGCAAGACATGGTGACCTTCTTTTTTTGAACTTATGTAAAAGAATTCATCTTGAAGAACTCTGAGTGACAATGAGCATGATGTTGTGGACCGCCATGAGAAACTATCTAAAACAGTTGACACCCCCGCTGCTGCTCTTGGTTCAAGGATGTGGATGCATGAAAGGTTATATAGGGAGAATATTTGAATCAGGCCAGTTTTTAGATGGAATAATTATTTGTTGGTTCTTGTTTTTTGTGGTAAAAGATTCGGCCTTTTAATCAATAAAAAATTAAGATAAAAAAATTATTGTAACATTAGTCACCTAGACAATAATATCTGCCCAAGAAAATTTCTTTTGGTAACGATCGACCCAACAATTATACACGTAGGGTATTAAATACTAAAAAATTCCTTGTTTGTTTTGCCAAATGAGTTTCTCTGCAAATAATCATTTCACCTTTTCCCTCACTTCGTTGGGCCACCCTAAGATAACTCACATCTCTCTGTCTCTCTATGTCTCTCTCTCATGCTCTAAATAACGGTCTGTTTGGAAAGACAAAGCACGGAGGGAGAAGGGAAATTGGTAGACAATGTGAAAAACCGCCGTCTGAAAAGAATTTGAGAAAGTTTAGGGAGGAAAACATGAAGAACAGATTTCCACCGGCCCGCCATTTTTTTTTTTTTTATATATCTTCAGCTGCCTGTGAAGAAACGGTAGAGAGTGGGCACATTAACAAGCCGAATTTACTACACTATCCTTGTCTCTTATCAAAATCACAACAAAATAATTCCCTTACGTATAGTTAAACGCGAGGGGGCACCATTTCTTTGAAACTTGGATTTATTTTGACATAAACCGAGAAGAAACTTTCTGAGAATAATAACTCATTCAAAATTTCATTTATTAAATGACTATTTTAGGCTTGAATTTGTGACAATCGACAATAATAAATTTACAAAGATAAGGTCGAAAAAGTAATTTCAGAATTTTTTTCACAATTTCCACACCCCTATGCTACGTTTCCATATAGCACGGCAGTTGGTTCTCTGTGTTTTGTTCTTCATTTATATTGGCAATGCCGCTGCGCTCGCCGCTCAGGTTTCATTTTCTTGATGGGTTTTCTTTTTGGGTGTTTTCGTGAGGAAAGCTTTTGCCCTTTTGAAGCAGAAATTTGGTCAGTCTTTTGAAGTTTCTCGTGTTTGGTTCAGGTCATTTGGGGAGGTGGTAGGAAAAGAAAGGGACGAGGTAAACAGCTGATGGGTCTAAAACAATGCCCTGAACCAAGGGATTGCAGCTGAACTGTTTGATCAAATGTCTCAATCACGTAACGTTCCAGTTGTTACAACTCTTGTAGTATGCTAGACAGCAAATGTGAGGTTGCTAGATTTATTCCATGATCAAGGATAAAGAGGGGCCTTCCTATGTGGTTAGTCACTTATGCAATGCTTGTTTTTTTTTTTTTTTTTTTTTTTGTAAGTGTTATGCAATGCTTGTTCATTTTTCTTAAGGGATAAAAAATTGAAATTGATGTTGTTTTAGTTTGTTAGATGCATAACTTTTTTGGTGTTGGAGATAGGGCTTCCGAGGAGGGTAAAGAGGCTCTACGTCAGGTCGATCCATCTGCAAGCTTGACTAACCAATTAGCCAAGACCTCTGGAGTTGTTGCTAGTGCAGGTTCGACATAAGCTGAAGAGGTACTTAAAGTGAGAAGTAGTTGAGCAAGTTAAGTAATTTCTAGCAGTGACAACAAAAATTATATAATAGAGTTGAAGTTATCAGTGGATAGTCTTGAGATGGAGAGGGATATCTACTTTAAAAAATTCAGAGATATTGAGATCTTGGGCTACTATCCCGAGATAAAATGCCTACCCATAATGTTTCTATCAAGCATTTGTTCCAGGCATTCTTGCCCTTTGTTTCAGGCGTACTTGTTTTGTCGACCTCTGGTGCTGCCTAGATGTTGATTAATTATTAACTTCTTCTATGGCAGATTCTGGCAGCAATAAAGATGATATTTCTTGCAGGAGATGATGATGCATCGGTTGTAGCAAAAGCTTAAGTTGTGGTGTCACTACACCAGAAAGAAGCAGAGTTACTGAGTCCCATAGCCAAGGTTCCCAAAGAAAGAACAAGCTTAAATACTCAGAAAAGGAAAAGCATCATAAACCTGTAAGTTGATGCCGCTGCTACTACTTTGTCTTCTCTGAGGCAAAGGATTTTAGACACTTTTGATGTGTGTTCTAGTGGTTGATCTCTCATGAATTACTAATTTCCCATTTTTGGATGCTTGAAGACAACTTCTGGTGCTCTCCATAAATAGATATTTAGACAACTCTGCTTGTGGAAAAGCCTAGGTAATTTTAAAGGGTTTTTAACCATAGTCAACATGGCATTTCGTATCATATATACAGTCGGAGTTTTTGTTACTCCTTTGAGCTCAGTTAGCTAATTTGATCATGTGAATACTAACAGATATAGACAATGACTTTACATCCTTCACAAGGTTCAGTTTCAATTATGTATTACCATATTGATGGTGGCATGTTTGGACATATTTCAAAGGAAAGATTGGCATGTTGACGCCATGTTTCATTTATATGGTCTAGGTGGTTTGGTTTGTGACAAGTTAATACCTTCATAATTTTAGGAGCGTTTGCTAATGTATTGTCTATTCTGGTTGGTGCATTTATATGAGTCCATTGATGAGTAGATATATTATTCCGAATGGATTTTTGTAATTTGCCGATCAAGAGTTCTAAAACTTGGTTTGTCTGATGTCAATCTTCTTCTTGCACATATTATTGGTGGGTGTCAATCAAACTTGTGATTGACTAAAAATACCCTTTCATCTATCAACTCACTACGTTGTCATCTTTATGACTTTGAGTTCTTTACCGTGCACATTTCTTTAACGACAACATCCACTAACATATGAAAAATAGCTAAAATTTTCAAAAGATCTCAATATGGAAAATCGACACTTTAGTGTCTATAGCCATTCCAATGATCATTGATTCCATAGTAATATATGCACTTTCCTGTGCAAAATCCAACCAAAATTACAAAAAAAGAAAAACTCGAGAGCAACAAAAAAAACTTCATAAAAAAATCATGATCAACCATTGTTGATCTATGAGGACTACGCCAATTCCTATCACTTCCTAGATTCATCGAGATGCCAATAGCGGTCTCGAAATAACAAGAAAAAAAATGAAATTACCTAGACATCGAAATTTTTTAAAAAAAAGTATAAGAAAAGTGAAGCTAACTAGTTATGTACCATAGTGAACTTAGAGAAATTTCTGTTGGAGAAATCTTCCCCGAAGTATTTTGAAGTCGACAAAATGTTTTCATCGACCTAGTATGAAGATTTGCGAGACTCTACTATTTAAAGTCCAAGACCTTCGGACTGCTAGACTCGAGACTCAAAGTCTATTCTCATTGACAGCTTTCTAATCCGTCGAAGAAGGGCTATCCAGACTGGATGTTTCGTTAATGATTTGACCTTATTGACTCGGAGAAGATCTCTTTGGCTGGATATGACATAACGGAATCCTTTATTAATTCAAAGATTGAGGATCCGATGATTGGCGAAGTATACTTGGAAGGTTCTACTTATGGAAACCGAGATCCTGATTGTATGGGCGAGCATGATTGATGGGCTATCGACATGTTCCTTAAATAGCTCAAATGATCTTCCTAATTGATTCTGTTCAACGGGAAGATTGAAAGAATTCCTTTGGTAAGTGCCAACGAGTATGATGGCATAAATGAGTATATAAGGAAGACGCTCCAGTTGTTCGAGTGTGTGCGCGTTAGAAGAATTCCAAAGTCTGAAGCTCTTTGTTCTTAGTCAATTCATTTTCTGAGCAAAATCTTGTACGCAAAAAAGAGTCCATATTCTTGAGAAACCTTGAGGAAGTGTGGTAGAGTATCTACACTATGGAATCAAGGGAGACCCTTGCTGTAACAACTCTTTTGTTCATAGTGAAATCCAATCTGTGGGCTGTCAGTGCGGAAGAGTGGACATAGGCTTGGAATAAGCCGAACCACTATAATTTCTGTGTTCATTTTCTCTTCCCTACTCTCTGCTTTACTTTGATCATAATTCGCTTTGTTAACGAAAAGAGAACTTGCTTTCTATTGTCTACTTAGTATTGCTCTCTTATCTCGATAAAATATTTTTACACCTATTCATCCCCCTCTAGGTGCTTATACTAGTTATCTCAATTGGTATCGAGCCTCGTGTACTCACTTTGTTTGAAGTGTTTTACTTGAGTTAAAGATCCATGGCTAGTATGTTAGCTCCAGGCTGGTAGAAGGGCAAAACAATACCAGACCGCCTTACTTTGATGGAAAGGGATACAACGTATGGAAAAACAAGATGAAGGCGTTCCTAAGATCAAAGGATCCTCTGGAATGGGACGTTGTAGACAAATGAATCATTCCTAAAACTGCATCTGTCTCAGAGAGAGGAAAAGAAGCTGTTGAGTCTAGTGAAATGACTCAGGAAGAGATAACCAAGAGACAAGCTCTTGATGCAAAAGCAATTTATTCTTTATATTGTGCTTTGTCACCTACTGAATATAATAGAATATCTTATTGTGTTACATCGAAAGAAGTTTGGGATAGATTACATATTACTTACGAAGGAACCGATCGAGTGAAAGAAACCAGAATCAACATCCTCCTCGGTCCAATACGAAGCCTTCAAAATGAAATCGAGAATCTATAACGGACATGTTTAGTCGTTTTTTTATAGAAATCGTGAATGGTCTTGAAAATCAAGGTCAACCAATTTTTGATCCCATGAAAGTAAACAAGCTACTGCGTGGACTCTCCAAGGATTGGAATCACATAAAGACCTCAATAAGGGAGACACAAAGAATTATGCCACTATCTGTCGATGAGTTGGTTGGGACTCTTTAGTCTTATGAAGTGGAACGAATCAATGAAGAAGAAAATCCTAAAGGTAAGAAATCCATTGCATTAAAATCCAATGATGATTATGATGTTACAGATTTTGAAGACGATATGGATGATGAGGAGCTTGCTCTCATGATAAGAAGATTCGAAAGCTGAACAGAAAATGAAGAAGATTCAATCTAAAGAAACAAAGTTTTCAAAAGCAACAGACTAAGTCTATTGAGGATGATGAATCAAATAGAGATGTAGCCTGTTTTGAATGTAAGAAAAGGGACATATCGTGACCCAACTGTCCTTTTATGAGGAAGAAGAAAGGAAAAGCTGAAAAATATCGAAAGGCTTTTAAAGCGAAACCCGGAGTGATACGTAATGTGAAGAAAGTGATGATGATTATGCCAACATATGTCTGATGGCACAATCGGATTCAGATTCAAACTTCGAGACGACTTCTGCATTCGCAGTGAATTTGAGGTGAGTAAATCCCTATTAAAGTTTCTAAATACATTGATGAGTTGTGTTTTAGTCTTAAGACCTCTTTAAAGGATTTCCGAACTTAAAAGGAAAATTTTGCACCGAAACGACAGGAAAATGTTTTGAAAGAAAATGTGAAATGTTTAGACATAAATGTTTCTACTCTTAAAGAAAGAGAAGACAACCTTTCGAAAGAAAATGTATTTTTAAAAAATGACATATCAAATATTTCCAAAAGATTTTCAATAGGATCTCGAGAAACTTGAGAAAATTCTTTTAGCACAAAGACCTTATTTCAATAAATATGGTTTGGGAATGGTTGTGGAAACCATTCCTTTAATTGATTTTCCTAAAGTGAATGAAATAATTAAGCAAAGACCCACAAGAGATGCTTACAAAAATCATTTTAAAAAGGTCTTTGTAAAACCAAAAGAGTTCGCAATGCTCTCGATGTTCAAAGTGCAATAGTTCGATCATTTTGAGAAAGAATGTCCTATGGTTTAGAAACCTGTTAAGAAAGTATGCGCAAAAACCGCATATCATACTAACACCAATGGACTCAAGAAAATATAGGTACCAAAGAAAGTTTGAGTCTCTTTTTTAAATGCAGTCACTATAAAAAGAAGGTAAAATGGTATCTCGGATAGTGGATGCTCAAGACATATGACAGAGATTCAAATTGCTTCATAAAGCTCATTCAAGTAAATGGTGGAAAAGTCTCTTTGGAGGAAACAACAAAGGAAGAATTGTGAGATTCTGAATCAGAAAAGATTGGAAACCTCACAATTAGCAATGTTTCCTTAGTGGAAGGACTCAACTACAATCCGCTCGCATCGGGGCCGGCTGTGCGATACCGGTTTCAAAATCAACTTTCAAGAAGGAATATGTTCGGGAACCAGTAAAATTCTACTCGATCATTCATGGGTCGAAGACATGGAAATATCTACCTCTTGGACGTGAAACTAGATGAATCGCAATGTCTAATCTCAATTCAAGATGAAGCTAACTTATGGCACGTAAAAACTTGGGCACATCAATATAAAGCAAATAGCCAAAATTTCAGCAAAGAAACTAGTTCGTGGTCTACCCAATCTGTCATATCAAAAGTCTGATCTATGTACACCATGGTATTGGGAAAGCAAGTAAGAAATTCCTTTAAACCAATAAATCAAGTTTCCACTAATCGTGTACTGCAGCTTCTGCATATGGATCTCTTTGGACCAACCAGAACTCAGAGCATTAGAGAAAAATCAAAAGAAGGTATCTTCCTTGGATATTCTACCTCAAGCAAAGCCTACAGAATCTACAACAAGAAGACTCAATCTGTGGAGGAATCAATGAATGTCAAATTCCAAGATTCTATGCAAAATGAATCTATTCCGACTCATCTTGAAGAATCTGAACCGGCTTCCGTACTCTACAAAGTCTAAATCTCAAGAAGCGACTTAGACTTCGAAAGACCAGCATCAAATGATTGTTGAAGATTCAAATGAAGAAAGTGATCATCAACCTGTCAAATCAACCAGTAACTAGAAGCATAAGTCCAGTCATCCCAAAGATCTCATTATATGTGACATTAATGAAGGAATTCGCACAAGATTCAAAATGCGCGAAGAGTCTAGTGCCGTGGCTCTTATTTCTGAAATAGAACCCAAAAGCATAGAAGAAGCTTTATCTGATGAAAGCTGGATTGAAGCTATGCAAGAAGAACTCATGCAATTCAGTATTAATGATGTATAGGAATTGACTCCTAAACCGAAAGGTAAATATATTATTGGAGCTAAATAGGTTTTCAGGAACAAGATGGACGAGAAATGAAAGGTCGTAAGAAACAAAGCAAGACTCGTGGCCTAGGGATATACGCAAGAAGAATGGATAGACTATGATGAGACTTACGCACCGGTAGCGAGGTTAGAAGCAATTAGATTATTACTTGCTTTTGCTTGTTATAAGAATTTCAAGTTATTCCAAATGGACGTCAAAAGTGCTTTCCCGAATGGATTTATCCATGAGGAAGTCTATGTGGAACAATCACCCGGGTTTGAAGACCCAAGGAAACCGACTCGGTATTCGGGCTGAAAAATGCCTTATATGGTTTAAAGCAAGTAGATCGAGCTTGGTACGACAAAGCTGAGTAAATTTTTAATTCAAAATGGCTTTGTCAAAGGTAAAGTAGACACTACTCTATTTATCAAAAGAGAAAGCAAAATTTTTCTGCTTATTCAAATATATGTTGATGATATTGTTTTTGGATCCTCTAATCTAAGTCTGTGCAAGAAATTCTCTAAGTCTATGTAGGATGAATTCGAAATGAGCATGATGGGTGAACTAACCTTCTTTCTTGGACTTCAAGTGAGACAATTGAAGGAAGGAACCTTTATTCATCAAGAAAAAATATGCTAATGATCTTGTCAAAAAGTTTGGACTGGAAAATTGTAAAAAGAATGATATACCAATGTCAAGTTCTTTGAAGATAAACAAAGATGAAGGAGGAAAGAAAGTTGACCGAAGCTATACGGGAGTATCGTTGGATCATTTCTTTATCTTGCACCGCTTCTAGACCTCGACATTTTGTTTAGTGTTTGCATTTGTGCTAGATTTCAAGCGCACCCTAAAGAATCTCATTTAAGTGCTGCAAAACGTATTATCAAATACATTGCATCAACTTCAAGCCTTGGTCTTTGGTATCCTAAAAGGGAGACTTTACTCTTCTTGAATACTCGACGCGATCTAGCCGAATGCGAGTTGATAAAAAGAGCACCTCGGCACTCGTCAACTACTTGGAAGCGGACAGTGTCTTGGTTTTCAAGGAAGCAAAATACAATAGCTTTTTCTATAGCAGAAGCAGAGTATGTAGCTCTTGGAAGTTGTTCACAAATTCTGTGGATAAAACAATAGCTAAGAGACTTTGGAATTGAAGATTCATGCATGGAGATTAACTATGACAACACCAGCGCAATCAATCTCACCAAGAATCCAATTCTTCACTCAAGAGCAAAGCATATGAGATTCGGCATCACTTCATTAGAGATCATGTTCAGAATGGAGAAGTTTTGATTCAGTTTGTTGACTCAAAGAACCAATTGGCGGATATATTTACAAAGCCTTTGGAGAAAAATCAAATTGAAATCATTCGTTCCGCACTCAACATCTTGAGGTTTGAATAAGTAAAAGTCTAGAGACTCTCGGTACTGCACAATCAAGATTTTTGATTGTAAGTTATTTTATTCTCTCTTAGATTAAATCTTGAAAAGGTACGATCATTTGTTCATAATTGATTTTTGCTACTTTCAATTTCCGTGATTAGTGCAATCTTTCTTTTTCGAAAATGAAGTTAATTTTTAAATGGCAGTTATCTAATTTTTGAAAAAGGCAGTTATTTTTTTTAAATGGAATCTTTTTACTTTCCATTACGATGTTTTGTATGCCCCTCTTCGATTGACCTATATACTCGTCGGCTCATCTTCATTTAACTCCAAAAACCTTAAAAAGTATCGATCTTCCACTTCGTCTTCTTTTCTTGTTTAATCTTCGAAAAGTTGTCATCTTTCTTGGAAAAGTCAAGTTTGGAATCTTTCAAAGACTGTGAAAGATGTCGTCGCAAAGGAAGTCTTCGAGGATCGCGAACAAGGGACTGTAGCAAATGCGTGAGGGGCCTACGCACTTTGATCTCACCGAGGAAGAAGAGTTTCATAGTCAACAGCAGAGCCCACAACATTCTCAGCAGCATCCATCTTCTCCATCTAGACCACAGGATGTTGCTCGTTGAGAAGAGGAAGAAATAATGGAAGATGCAGAACCCGTAAGATCTCTTAAGCCCTCTTTTACCTACAAGCTTTATCGTGCTTTGAAAAGGGGTGGAACTCCTTGAACTACATCGACAATTTCTAAAAGACAAAGGGTTAAAAAATGAAACATTCTTTTTTACACACAACGGAACGGTTGGGAATTGCCCATGCTGGGTTGGCAGAAGAGGCAATGACAAATATTCCGGTCGATCCACGTGTTGGAGGGTTGAATCAGCTAGATGGGAATGATGATGACAAGTTGTACAGTCAGTTTCGACCGAGAATGGGTGTTGTGGCAAAAATTAAGAGCAAAAGGACAGACTTGTTTCGATCGGAAGAACACAAGCATCTATACTCTAAGTTGTTGAAGCGTGGGGTCATAAACCCTAGAAGTGTGGATTTTGATTTCCTTGACGCTATGAACATCAATTTAAGGGAAAAATTCAGTCTTCTTCAACTTGAAACGCCTTTACTTCGAATTTGACGTAAGCCTTTATGCCGAACTCACATCGCATACTTCTATTCGAATCTTAGTTTCTTAGATGCAAATAGATTCTCTTTTAGTGTCAGAGATCAGGACTATGTGGTGGATATAGATATGTTGGTTGATGTGCTTGGGGTTGAGAGAGGGAGATATCAACCTATCAATGTCTCTATTGCTCGTGCTACGTTGGAACTTGTTAAGGATAGAAGGACGAGGGAAAGATTTCCTACTCGAGGATGAGTGCATTCAACATTCTGCTTCACAAGATTGTGATCAATTGCCTCGCATCAAAATCTACTTCAAAGATTGATGTTTCAAACTCGAGGCAAAGCTGATGTATGCCATCAATGCCGAAAAAGTTCTCTCTTCCTCACACTATTATATATTCCACATGTATAGAGTAGTGGTGAAGGACAAGGGTCAACTTCCTTATCTAGCTCTTGTGACAAAGTTATTCAGACATTTGAATGTTCAGCCTCCCCGGATTCTCTGTGTTTGAACTTGTGATCAAATGGTAGTGGGACTGAAAATTGTGTCTAAAATGCGTCTGAAGGAACTCAACAAGGCGTTGGAGAAATTCAAGTAGAAAACCCCTGTCAAAACTCATCAAATCTCTTCGGCAGCAAAAAGAAAAGGGAAGGAGCCAATGGTTGCTCCATCTAAGAAAAGAAGAGATCTCATTGTTGAGGATGAAGAAGATGAGGAAGACATCACCATTACCGCAACGGCATTGAAGAACCCGAAATGCGTTCTGTTCCGGGAATCAACGGAACGACAAGAGAAAGACTCAGAACAGAGGACTGGAGAAAGAGAAGATTTGGAAGCATAAGAGAAAGAAACAAAGGAGAGAGAAGTTGAAGAAAGAGATGTAGAGGAGGAAAGAATTGAAGAAGAAGAAGAAGAGGAAATAGGAGATCAAGAGGAAGGAGAGCATAAGGAACACTCTTCTCCACCAAGGCATGGAAACAGGGGGAGATCGTGAGAAAAAAAGGAATGTCCTCATCCTCGCTACTCGCTGAAGGAGTCGCCCGCTCTCCGAAATAGATCCGAGGACATCTTGCCTCTCAATTTCCTGAGGAGGGAGACGATGTTTCATCGCCCAATCTGCGTAACTATGTCATTCCCACATCGTCGCGTCTTTACTCTATCCGATCGTGCGTGAAGCGCAAAAGGACCGATAATTCAGTAGATTTTCGTAGAATTCTTGATGTTCTCTTTAGAAATGTGGGGTCGATATATGCTCGGGATGCGAAGTACAGAATTTGTAGAATGCAAGTCAATCTTCTTCAGTTTCTTTGAATGATCAGATCCAAGCCCTTGCTCTTCAGATTTAAGCAAATGCTAAGGGTGAAGAGGTGGCTCAATTGAATGAAGAGTTGACAAAGATGGAAGGCATTGTCCAGTCAATAGGAGATTTCCAGTTTGTTCGTGTTCCCAAGCATTTCTTGATTCCATCTCAACCTTTTTTATGATGACAAAAATGGGGAGAGATGTGATTTGAACTTTGAACCTTGAAATTTTTTTTTAAAACTTGAACTTGAACTTTTGATTTGTTTTGATGTTTGACTTAACTTTTGTGTCTGACTATGGATTGGATTTGAGATTTTGGATTGACTGCTTATATTAAGTACTATTGATATCTTATGGATGGCTTTACTCATATGAAAGACTAACTTATTTTCTGTGGTTGCAGATTCTAGTGTTATCAATAAGCCATTTATCTTTATGAGATATCCATATTTGTTTGAGTAATGTTTGCAGGTCAAAGTTATCCAAATCAGAGAAAAGTTTTGTCACCATTAAAAAGGGAGAGATTATTGGAGAAATCTTCCTGAAGTATTTTGAAGCCGACAAAACGTTTTCATTGTAGTCTAGTCTCGAAGATTTGCGTACTCTACTATTTAAAGTCCGAAGACTCTGACCGCGCACTCAAGACTCAAAGTCTATTCTCATTGATAGTTTCTAATCCGTCGAAGAAGGGCTATTTAGGATCGGATGTTTCGTTAAGGATTTGACCTTATTGACTAGAGAAGATCTCTTGGCTGGATATGACATAATGTAATCCTTTATTAATTCAAAGATTGAAGATTTGATGATTGGCGAAGTATACTTGGAAGGTTCTACTTATGGAAACCGAGATCCTAATTGTATGGGCGAGCATGATTGATGGGCTATCGATATGTTCCTTAAATAGCTCGCATGATTTTCCTAATTGATTCTGTCCAACAAGAAGATTGAAACAATTCATTTGGTAAGTGCCAACGGGTATGATGGCATAAATGAGTATATAAGGAAGATGTTCTAGTTGTTCAAGTGTGTGCGCGATAGAAGAATTCCAAAGTCTGAAGCTCTCTATTCTTAGTCAATTCATTTTCTGAGCGAAATCTTGTACGCAAAAAAGAGTCCATATTCTTGAGAAACCTTGAGGAAGTGTGGTAGAGTATCTACACCGTGGAATCAAAGGAGAGCCTTATTGTAACAACTCTTTGTTCATAGTGAAATCCAGCATGTGGGCTGTCGGTGCGGAAGAGTGGACGTATCGAAGCTTAATAAGCCGAACCACTATAATTTCTGTGTTCATTTTCTCTTCCCTACTCTGCTTTACTTTGATCATAATTCGCTTTGTTAACGAAAAGAGAACTTGCTTTCTATTGTCTGCTTAGTATTGCTCTCTTATCTCGAGAAAATATTTTTTACACCTATTCACCCCCCTCTAGGTGCTTATACTAGCTATCTCAATATCATGAATTTTCTCTTCACACAACAGAGGAAGATCATAGCCATCCTTTTCATTGCTTCATTGGTGCTTCAACTTTCCTGAGGCAAAACCAAAGGCTGCCATCCACCCTGAAGGACCAAAGTTGAATGATGACATCCTTCATGAGTTCATTCCGCGTGTAAGGATGCGCAACTGCATTCCACCTCTCCGTCAGCATATAAGAAAATTTTTTGCTCGTGTAATTCCACTTCTTGAGTCGCAACCCATGAGAAACTTTGAGACACGGCTCAATGAGGGAAACCTTAATGCCCTCCTTCCTATTTAGGATTTGGATCTCTTCTTCGCTCAAGAAACCTTGCCTTATCTGCTTGTTGGGTATAGAGAGCCTACTTTGGCCGCGGCTCATGTCTGTGGCAGTAAGTGCTTCTCCACCACGAGTGTCACATCTTGACCATGCATTTCCTGTATTTTGTCCATGTACTTTGTTGGCAATTCGCTTGGTCTGATTAGAGTAGCGATATCCATCTTGGGAGCTTTCTTGGGTTTCTCGGAAACTCTACCCAATCTTGAGTTTCGGAGGAATCGAATGTGCGTGAACGCTTCTGGCAGTGCTCAGCGACAACTCTTGAAGGCTCTTGCTTGTTGTTTTGGACAACAACAAATAGATCAGAACTTGACTTCTGGGCGTGGATTGCCAGCCTTCGCGCTGGTGATCTCTTCTTATTAACGGTCCATCCAATACCGATTGACCCAAAAGTATTGGTGGTCATGACGGCAGCCTTCTTCTCATCATCACGATCCAAGAAGGGAGCCGCGAGACTTAGCTTTCCCTTGAGACCAATGAAGCTGCATCCGCCAAGAGATGAAGAGATGAGAAATCGAACTTTATCTTTCTCTCTCCTTTGAAAGACGGTTTGCAGACCGAAAATAGACCGTTGCCGCTGGAAAACTTTGATACCCCATTATCGCCAAGTGATGGAGAGATGAAAAGATGAAAAGACGATGATCGTGGGTTTTCACAGAGAGAGAGAGAGAGAGAGAGAACTACGAAGAAGGGGTGAGAGGGAGGGAAAGAAGAAAGCTGGTGCGATTGCAAAATAGGAAATATTAGAATTACTTGAAGAAGATGAGAATTCTGAGTGGATCATCGGTGAGATACGGAGTTTCAAATTAGGAAATATTAGGGCATGTAGCGAGTGCGTGGCCATTGTGACCGTTGTGACCGTTGAGTGCTTACTCGGACGAGTGATTCTGAAATATAATTTGTTGTCAATCTCCGAATTAACCACGAATTGTTGTCTGCCCCCGAACTTTTCCCAAATTTTTTTTACTTTGATTTTAATTGCACGTGTATAACAATTCCCCGGATTTTATTACACGTGTACCTGAAAACAGAGAATGATTTCAGTAGGAGCCGAGAGCTAATGAAAGATTGTCACTGATTTCTCTCATTCAAAGGCGTTCGTCGTCGGTCTCAATCGCCAGAAATCTACCGTGGCCGTCGATTTCCGCCGCTCCCACTGCCCGTGCCGAAACTCCTCTTTTCTGCCCTGTTTTCTGGTGGGAAGTTTGAAGTACTCCGTTCCATTCGGAGCTCCTTGGCCGGTGCCCATCTTCATTGCTGACACGTCTAGGACCTCCATTCTCCAATCGGCTCAACGGACGAGGCTAGAAATCCAAAATCACCATGGTAATTTCCATTCGCTCTGTTTCTATCGCTTACGAAGGAAACAGAGGCCTTGAGCTCTATTCGATAATTAAGAGAAAGATTCTCGTCGTTCTGTATACCCGGTCCTAACATATGCTCTCTCGTGCGTTGTTTTTTTTTTTTTTTTTTCTGTCTTTTGAGTTCCATATGCTTGAGTGTGTTCGCGTGGCGGTCAGCGAGTGGGGGTGAGTCCTGTGGTGGTCGGAGGTCTATGACGATGGAGTAAAAGCATGTTTGTGCTGCGCTGTTCTCAGGGCATATTTCAGGAAGTTACATTCATGATTTTCAGGATAAAATGAATGTTCAACCATTTAAATTTAGATGAAACACATAACGAGATAAAAGCTATAAGTAAATAGTCAAACATGGCTGGATGCAATTTATATGTTATTCCTTTTTGATTTAAACTGGGTTGTAATGAAAAATCTATATACATGCCACTAAAATCATCACAAGAAAATGAACCGCAACAAGATTACATGTGAGGGACCACCTAGATCGGATTAGAAAGTAGTGGACTACTCCCAGTTATCAACTTCAAGCGGGGAAAGCTATAAAGAGAGAAGTCCACATTTATCGATAAGCTTTCCTTTTGCCAGATTTTCAGTAAGCTATAAAAGAAAGCACAACGAAGAACATAGACTCGTAAGGAAAGTGAGTGTATGATAGTAGGGGATTACTACTTCCCTGAGTAGCTTCCAAGACAGAAGAGTTTATTAACAGCTAAACACTTACAAAGTAACAAAGAAAGTCAGAGTG
Source organism: Eucalyptus viminalis (assembly GCA_014182385.1). Taxonomy (NCBI): domain Eukaryota; kingdom Viridiplantae; phylum Streptophyta; class Magnoliopsida; order Myrtales; family Myrtaceae; genus Eucalyptus; species Eucalyptus viminalis. The sequence continues at coordinate 16,091,961 of CM024534.1, read as the reverse complement.
AGAAAAAAATATGACTGATGAGTATTGGCCATATGTGATCGAACTTTCCATAATGAAGCCTAGGGTGGGTACATCCCAAACCTATACTCCAGGTCAGGATGCCAACTTTGCTCAGTGTCCGATTATCCATCCCTACTTGGGTCGGAGCACATAACACATAGATCACCACGAGACCCGTTCTTTATGCAGTTCCACGGAAAGCCTTAATACACTCCCAGAAACATTACTCCGATACATTTGCTGGAAATTGATTACCTTGCAAGGCAATGAATGTGGCCCCAGTATGCAAGCTATTAAGTCAGCCACACTACCAAGCAATCCTTACCCGAATAGCATAGTGACAGGTGGATCACCAGTGGGGAATAATATGAGTCCAGTACTCCCGTCACTAAGGACTATGGGTATACTTTCTCCTGAGTGTGAACGAGCCCTTTTTTTTATACAACTGCCTGAAAGTCATCTTTTTAGAATAGTCTGATAGGGGAACGTCCCTATTATTCCTTTGATGCTTTGGTTTTCGCAGGAAAGGGTCAGGAGCTTTCTTTCCTACTCAGCTTGGAATCTTCTCTTTAGGAGAGATGGTGGAAGTCCTCCTAAATAACGCATTTCGTGGCTAGGCAAGTTGGATCCCCATTTCACTCTCAGCAATTGCTATTGTAAATATTCTCAGGCTCTAATGTTCTTTCTGGGATGGAACGTCCTTTTTCAGAATGGATGATTGAACCATCTTTCCGGGATTCCTAAATGCACAAGCATATATATGATGTGAAAATATGTTGACCACCAATAAGTATTTCGTGTCAATTAGTGTGACAAATGTTGGATGTCAAGATGCCAAGTTTAAGTCTGGCAAAATACTTGAAAGTTGAAAATAACAATTGATTAATCAAGTATACGATTGGATGCACAAAGTAAAGAAAGCAAGTGTAGAGTTAACTGCACAAAGAATTTGGATTCAAGTAGGGTGGCACCGTACCTCAAAACGCATAGTGCATTCTTGTCCTCCTCCCCCACTCGCTCGAGGGGTAAAGACTTCAAATGCGCCGAAAATAAACCTTGTTCTGGTGGAATCATCCTATGTCCCCCCGGTTGACATACTTAAAATCATTGTTAAGAGTGTCGGTGCCATCGAAAAGTCCACATTCTTCCTTGAAGAAAAATCTTCGTTCCTCATGAACTCATCAAAGAGCCCAAATAGATAGCATACCTCCAAAGAAAGTCGAGGCCTTCACAAAATCATTGTCAAGAGCTCCAACAATATGCACAATCAACTCGTTCTCAGCCCAAGAATGAAGTTCCTGAGCTTCTTAAGTTTTGCTGTGCGGCTCTCTTGTATCAAATTCTTACCGGTACCTTGTACCTTATCGGAATCATCGTAAAGCGCTTGTTGCTCTCCATTTCCATTGTGTGCCAAACCTAGAAACTCTATCAAGACCAAAGAACTGCTGAGAAAGGCTTCTTATAAGAGTTATTGTTCCCCGCAAGATTTTGATAGGGGTTTGGTGAGACAATTGCTCTTGATATTGGTGGGAAAGGATTATGTTCAATTTCAAATTCAAGAGCATGTCCTTGTCTGTTGGGAATGACTGATCCCCAATAACACGGATTCGACACTAAATCGAACCCCTAAATCAATGCGGAAGACGAAGCCCGGAAAACACGTATCACCGATCGTAAAAGCACACTACGGAGTCGAGCGTACCTTGTTAGCCACAGATTAAGCACCGACGCCGATTGAGGAAGAGAAATCTTGGTCCTGTTGATCCGGTGAAGGAAAACGCCTTCGGGAGTCACCGTTTTCCTTTTGGAGGAAAACGACGTGAGAGGGAGGGGGGAAGCGTACGTCGTTTGTTTTAATTAAACGGTGCCTTTTTTCTCTCTCTCTCTCTCTCCCTCCCTTTATACCCACTTCTTTCCACGGGCCCTATTCCCGTGAGCCGGGCCTTTGGGCCCAAAGATGGGCGGACGGGCCTTAAGCCCATCTCATAAATCTATCATCTCCCACTCGCACATGGTGGTCCAAAACCAACATGGGCGGACAGGCCTACTCAGCCCCATCAGAGAGAAATCCATCATAGACTCTCACTTAACATGATGGGCCAAACATTATCCTCTTTTCCTCTCTTCAACATTCATACCGGTGAATAATCCGTGCGACCAGCATACTTTGAGAGCTCGTTGCTATACATCTGTTAGGAATATATAGCAGCTCATAATGGGCATCACATCCTGAGTAGATTTAGTATGCAGTTCCCTAGATCGATTGATCACATTTATATCTCTCTTGATCTCTTTCAAAACAATGATATATACATCGTATTCACAATTATGATTATCCCAGAGACATTCATAATTGGTTAACCGGTGAATACAAAACTACAATGTGATTCTCCAAAATCGATCTTCCTCTTCCCTTCAAACTCTCAATTTCAGTTCAACTTGCTTTTCTAGAAATGCCCCATTAGATCAAATCAAACTCATGACCATTGGCAACATCCTAAGATAGCAAACACTAAATAGAAATCTTGAGAATAAGTAAGAGTCATGAGGGGACTAAAAATTGAGGAACTCTTTTCCTCAAGAGTCTCACACGACATAAAAAGTTGAGATCAAACTTTTGCCACTCTTATTGGTCGTCTCATGCATACGTAGTATGAAATACGTATTACGGTATTATCTCCTTTCCCATGGAGCGTATGTCTACACATTTCAATACCGTACAGATGATAGTTCGGACATACCCAATGTCTAACTTGAGTTCACGTATCTACTCATTTACAAAATTCATCGAACTCATATCCGGCATCTTAGACGAGATAAAGTAAAATATGTGGGGTATTTTACTTTCGGACATAGTAAGTATTATGTCCTCATCTTAACACTTAGTTAAGGCGACATACGTGTTTTAAGCTTGAGCTCTCGATTATCACCTAGATAATAAGCTTAAAAACAGTCTCATCTCTATTTATCACACAGTAAATAGAGGCGATTACCCGTGTGAGTGGGCTACTCTTATATCTGTCCGACATACTTCTCTTAACTTAAAGTAATACACTGAGCATTAAGATGCATAAAGATCAAACAAAGATTCATAGGCATTAATGATGAAAACACAAATTCATCAAATTGTGAACACTTAGGGAAATTACAATATTTAGTATATCGTCTCTACGCAGTCCTAGAGATTTCACATGGCCACAAAGCATATCTCTAGGTATTGGCTTTGTTATAGGATCTCGCAACCATTCTATGCGTAGTATGTACTCTAAGTTCACATCCTTTCGTGCAACCATATCCTTGACAAAGTTATACTTGGTATCTATATGTTTGGTCTTGCCATGATATTTTGGATCTTTGGTGTACACTTTTGCTGCTTGATTATCATAGTTAACTAATAACAAATCTGCAGCTCTTTCAATAACACCTAAATGATCCAATAATCTCTTAAGCCAAACATCTTCTTATACACAGCTGCTGATAATGCCACGAACTCGGTTTCCATCGTGGACAAGGCTATACACTTTTGTTTCTTACTTGCTCCAACATATGGTGCCATTATTCGGTAAGAGAACAAACCCAGAGGTAGATTTCCTTTCATTTAAATCTCCTCCCCAATCAACACTAGAATAGCCTTAGAGTCGTAGATCCTTTTCCATAATAACTCAGCGTATAATCAGCAGTCCCCTTTAGATACCTCAGTATTCTCTTAACGGCTTATCAATGTGCTTAACCTGGATTGGATTGGTATCTACTCACCATTCCAACTGTAAAAACGCACGACAGGTCTTGTACACATCATAGCGTACATAAAGCTTCTAACAGCACTAGCATAAGGAACATGTTTCATTTGTTCCTTCTCTTGTGGAGTCCTTGGACACAGTCTATGGCTCAATCCTTCACCTTTTGCAATAGGAGTGTTTATGGGTTTACAATCCCATATCATTCATCTCAAAATTGGAAGACAACCAACTTTTGACAGTATGAACAAACTCCATATTACTTCCGGCAATTAGTATATCATCAACATATAATGATATGATCACAAATTGATCCTTGGATCTTTTGATATATATACAATGATCCTCATCTATCATTGTAAGATCATATGCTATTATGGCATTATGAAATCGTATATATACCATTGTCTTGACGACTACTTAAGGCCATATATCGACCCCCAAAGTCGACATACCTTTTCTTCTTAGCCTTTCACTATGAAACCAACAGATTGTTCCATATATGTTTCTTCCTCTAATTCTCTATTGAGGAAAGCAGTTTTTACATCCATTTGATGTAACTCAAGATCCATACCAAACACTATTGCCGAATTATGCGAATCAAGGTAAATCACACTATAGGAGAGAATGTATCTTTATCATCAATATCTTCCCCGTTGATTATACCCCTTCGCCACAAGGCGAGCCTTATGCCTTTCAATCGAGCCATCAGCCTTTTGCTTTATTTTGAGAACCCATTTGTTCCCAATAGCTCTGTGTCCTTTTGGAAGATCAACCAGTTCCCAGACTTGGTTTGATTTCATTGACTCTATTTCCTCTTCCATTGCATTGATCCATTTTTCCTTACTAGGGCAATTCAGAGCCTCATTAATATTTCTTGGCTCATCCTTATCTTGTGGAGCAACCATAAAAATTTTCCTTTCAATGTCAAAACATCGACGGGAAATACTTTGGCGACTTGTTCACCGTATGGGAGATTATACACTTAGCACATCATTCCCCATTTTGCTCCCACTTGGATTAAGTAATGATGATGTCGTCACATCAGGTGGTTGCAATTGAGAATGAGTTGAATTCAATTCATCACATCTCATATTACTCCCACTTGGATGAATCTGCCAATATCATTATCTTGATCCAAGGTTTCAAATAGGAAGTAATCTTCCCCTATTTCGCCATTCTTAAGAAATTCATTCACTAAGAATGTGACATCCTGTGATTCAAATTCAGTTATACTCCCACTTTCCAGCTCACCAATGAACACATACCCTTTCGAGTGTTCGGAGTATCTCATGAAAATACTCTTATTTCCTTTGGGACCTAATTTCCCAAACTTGTGAGAGGACTCATGAGTATAGGCAGTACAACCCCATGACTTAAGAAAACTTAAGTCTGGTTTTCTACCTATCCATAACTTATATGGAGTGGAAATAACTAATTTGGAAGGCACCCTTGGGTTAAGTATACAAAGCAACAAGCTTAACAACGCATCACTCCAAAAAAGTGATAAGTAAGTTAGCATGCGCCATCATGGGCCTAACCATTTCCAGTAGGGTTCTGTTTCTTCTCTCCACAACACCGATTTGTTGAAGAGTATATGGAATAGACAACTGTCTTTCTATTCCTTTTTCATCACATAATTTTCTGAACTCATCAGATAAATATTCTTGACCTCGATCGGATCTCAATACTTTTATTTTCTTGTCTAATTGATTTTCAACCAAGTTCATAAACCTTTTGAAACAACATAATGCTTCAGATTTATGAGAAATCAAATAGACATATCCGAATCGAGTATAATCATCTATAAAAGTGATGAAATAAACAGTCCCATGCCTTCTTCTCACATTCATTGAACCACGAGACATCATAATGGATTAAATGCAGAGGAAATTCAGCTCTTTATCTTTTCCAAATGGTTTCTTTGTCGTTTTCCCTTCTAGGCAATACTTACATATGGACAAATCGACTTTTTCAATATTGCCCAACAAGCCCTCTTTGGCTTGTCTGTTCATATGTTGTTGGCCAATATGACCAAGTCTAGCATGCCACACATTCACATCATTATCACATGAAGTAAAAGACGTGAAACAAGGGAATAACATATTGACATCACCACAGTCAACATTCAGTACAATAAAACCATCTAGAAAGTGACCACAACCATAGTAGTTTGTATCTAAACACAAATCTACACCTCTATTATGGAAGTTCATATAAAAAACAAGTTTAACCAACACCAAAACAGACGTTAAATTTCGACGAATCTCTAGAGTATATGGAACGTCATGTAGGAACAAGATGCGTCCACCACGCATGTTCAATTGGCAGGTGCCAATCCTTTTAACTTCATTTATGGAGTTATATCCCACATAGATCCACTTAGTTCCAGTCGGTATCGTCGGAATTCCACAAAGGATCCTCTATCCTTTGCTACATGGTCTGTTGCTCATGGATCAACATTCCACAAAGGATTGGATTCAGCCTATAATGCAGAACTTGACACATAAGCAAAGTTCTCAAATGTACAAGAGGTGCATTCCTTCTTTGGCTCACGACAGTCGCGAGCATAGTGACTTCTCTTGTCACAATTGTAACACATCACTCTTGACATTTTCTTCACTTGAGGACGTTTTCCTCTCTTGTGTTGGTTAACTCTTGATTTCTTGCAATAAGGACTTGATCATTTGCATTCCCACATATTGAATGAATCAATACGCTTGCGCTTAGAGCACAAAGCCCTTTCTGAGCTAGAATCAGCATAGCAAATGTCTATTTTCGGCTCAAATACCGTTAGGCGGTCCTCTACTAGCTCAAGGTGGTGCACAACACCCTCAATATCTTCCATAATGTGATCAAGAGCTTCTAGTGCTTCTTGCTTTTCCAGCACATATTGAATCTTCATATTCAATATTTCACAATTATTGTTGTTCATATCAGCAATTACATTCTTAGTTGCTGAACCATCGTTCTGAACACATCAGACATATATGCACGAATTATTAATGCCTATCTTTTATGCATCCCTATTTACATAGACCCATCATATTAATGAATAATTTCAAGTAAGGCTTTAGAATCAAAAGGTCACTACGTTTCCAATCATCCTCCAAAAGTCCTAACTTAAAACTATCATTAATATGATTGTCATATGCAAAATCAATTCTATGAAGCTACAAAAACTTCTAAACTACCCACAGCAATCAGCAGTAACATAAAGCAAATATTATCTATCATCCAATTATAATAACAGTGCTTTCACATAATACAACTATACATTACACTAAGCAATATATACAAAGAGAAATATCAACATGGAAAGAGATATTTACATCCATAAAACATCTCATAATTAATCTAAGAAATAATTAGGGAATGTCCCTTCTAATCTATCACCAAAACATTCGAGAAAAACTCAAGGTACATTTGCCAACCATGGAAAAACTTTTGGAGAGTTTTCATGTCGCCACCAAGGCGCTCAATCTAAGGGTTGAAGTTTTGGCCAACTCAATCCTATAGTACTCTCTTACAAAAGCTTCCACCAGCCTCCTATAACCCAGGACCACGTTGACCTCCCATAGCCGATCCAACACTGCTTGCCATTCAGGTGGAAGAGTGTTCATCAAAGCCGGCACCTTCTCAAAATCCGGCATAAGATAACCATTCCGATGATTTCTGTATCATATGATTGACCTTGACCATGTGTGATACTAAATCACCATCAAGCCACCGATAATCAGCTAATTCTTTCATCAGCCTTTTCAGTCTAGCTCTTCCTTCGTCCGTTCTCGGGGTTACAGGTATCCGTGCATAACGCATCATAGTTCTTCCCAACAAATGCAAACTAAAATGGATCACTTATAATCCACAATAAATAAAATGGAAAATACATAAATTTCCATGATTCATGCAACAAATGCAGAATAAAAATGGATTACCTACAACCCACACAGACATAATTGAAAAAAGAAACAAATTCTTTTTTTTTTATTTTTTGGGTCAACGGTCAACGGTCAAAGTCAACGGTCAGTCAACGGTCAACGGTCGGTCAACGGGTCAACGGTCGCCGGACGGACCGGGCGGACCGGTTGGACCGGACAGACCGGTCGGGCCGGTACGGGCGAACCGTCCGCAGTGCCGCGGCGCTGCGCGCTGGATGACGCCACGCAGACGTCACCCGCACGCGCCGTGCGGCGCTGCGGCGCTGGATGACGCCACGCGACGTCACCCGCACGTGCCGTGCGCGCTGCCGGGCCTTGCGGTCGGGTCAGGTCGTCGCCGGTCGGGGTCGCCGGCCGGTGACCGCCCGGCGAAACGTCGTCGGCGATGACGTCATCGGTGACCTCATCCGAGCGGTTACCGACCGTTGGATGACATCACGGTGACGTCACCACGTGATGTCAGCAGGCGTCGGTCCGCGGACCGACGCGTGCCGTTTCGGTCGCCGGCGCGCACGTGCCGGTTCGTCACCGGCGTGTGTGGCGCACACGCCGCCATTGCCAGCGCTTCGGGCGCGTGGCGCCCACGCGCAGCGGCTTGTGGCCGCGCGTGTGGGCGCGTGCAGCATCTTCCGGCGACGCACAATATGTCGCCGGACTCGTCTCGACGTCTCCTTTCATCCAGTGCCTTTATAATTTTATTCCGACTTACAGAAACTCATAAAAAAGGACTTACAGTGCTCGGGTGTCGGGATTTTCGCCCCGATCCGTATTGCCGAAGGTTTTTCGCGAAAAATCAAGCAAAAAACATCAAATTGATCGGGAAAACGTGAACTAGGGCTCTGATACCAATGTTGGGAATGACTGATCCCCAATAACACGGATTCGACACTAAATCGAACCCCTAAATCAATGTGGAAGACGAAGCCCGGGAAAACACGTATCACCGATCGTAAAGCACACTACGGAGTCGAGCGTACCTTGTTAGCCATAGATTAAGCACCGACGCCGATTGAGGAAGAGAAATCTTGGTCCTGTTGATCCGGTGAAGGAAAAAATGCCTTCGGGAGTCACTGTTTTCCTTTTGGAGGAAAACGACAGAGAGAGGGAGGGGGAGAAGCGTACGTCGTTTGTTTTAATTAAACGGTGCCTTTTCTCTCTCTCTCTCTCTCCTCCCTTTTATACCCCCTTCTTTCCACGGACCCTATTCCCGTGGGCCAGGCCTTTTGGGCCCAGCATGGGCGGACGGGCCTTAAGCCCATCTCATAAATCCATCATTGTCAATGATTTAGATCAAAGGTAGCCCAGCCAGTAGAATTGCCCCTGCTATGGGGAAGTCTTTCTTTTGCTGAGATCTGTTAGATAAATTTATCTTAATTAGCGCACTCCCGTATAGAGCTGTCTATAAGTATGACCCGGCCAGTTGGATACTACTGTATGCTTCTGCTTTGATACGCCTTTATGTCGTTAACCCACGAGATTGCATCACAAGAGCGTCCTAGGACTAATGAAAATAACCAAGTGACACAGGTTATAAATCAAGATAAACTAGATTTCACCATATAAGGAACACCGAAACAACAAAACAATGCACATATAAAGTTTGAGAAATCAACTAGAAGAAGCAAGGCGTTCAATTTCTATATCTTTGAAAACTAATGTTCTCAATAGCTACCAAATGCATATGAAGGAAAACTGCTCAACAATATCTATTGGCGATCGCCATAATCCTCTTTTAATTGATCACTTCCCTTAATCATATGAATACTTTTCTGATACTTCTTTTCTCATACCCTTTTTCTTAACAACATCGACCTACTTACTTCTCTAGGACTGGAAGATCCTTCATTTATGTAAGAGAAATTTTTTATTGCCTATAGTCCTGAAAACGTATTTTTATAAGTGAAAATGAGAATTCTCTTTCAAAACAAATATTATAAGAACTTGCTAATGCATCAAAATTTCTTGAGTCTCACTTTCCCCACAATGTCTAGGGGCAAAAATTGCCACAAGGATACCACGGAATAAATTTCAGGTGATTAAAACATTAGAGAAACACGTAATGGAAAATTTTAAGAACTACTGAAAAAGGTATGCTTATCAAGTGGATTAATTGACATTTGACAATTTTCAGGCATAACTTACAAGCTTTGGCCTTTCAGTCTTCTGATCCAACCCCACTCGAAGCCCAAGCTCAGCAATCTCTAGTGTATCAACAATTCCCTGGAGCTCCAATTCAGCAACTGCTCGTTGGTTTTTGGAATTTTCCTCGAACAAGTTTCTGGATGTCTAAATACCCCATTCTCTCAAGAACGGGTTATCTTCATCCACAACGCACTGCTGCATAAGCAAAATAATCCCATCCTTCCATCTGATCTCATCTTGCACGCTCTTCCTCCTGTACAAACAGTTGCCAGTGACTGTAATAGTGTCTCTCTGAAACCCTTTGTAAAAGCAACATTTCAGTTGTTTAGAATTTGCATTCCCTTGGAGGTGACCCTGATTAATGGCTTTTTTGATAATTACAGGAGGCTCAAGTTCACGGAGCAAATTCAGAATCGAATCTAAAAGATCCAAGGAGAAAAGTGCGCCTGTTGTGTCTTTAGTATTTCCTGTGGGTCTTCGTGCACCATGCTATGCGCATATGCCTCTCAGCACGATGAGTGTGTCACCAAGGATATCGATATGAGAAGACTGTAGGAAGACCTAACTTGCCCTCCCCTAGAAAAATCAACAAGCCTGCTAGCTTTTCTGAAGAATCTGCATATAATGTAAACTCGGAAGAGATAGTGACATCATTTATTCTCTCACAGGATGCTACTGAGAAACGCTTGATCTGGTAAAAACTCATCAAAGTCCATTCGGACATCTTTGCTATCATAAGCAGTAGCAACAGCTAGTTTGGCAAAAAAAGTAGATAAATGTGCTTCTTCGGAAGAAGTATAGCCCAAGTGCCAAAATTTGGCACGGAATGATACTTAGGTGACAAAAGTTAGGAAAGTGACACTTAAGTGCCACGTTTTAAAAAAAAGTGGGACACTTAGGTGCTGCATGACAACGTTTCTATTCCTCAAAATTTCTGTTCTTTTGTTCCCCGGAACAAAAAAAGAACAGAAACCTGTTTGGTAAAACATTTGTTCCCGGGAACAATTTCTCAATTTTTTGTTCCCATTTTGTTCCGGAACAGTTTTGAGAAGCAAAAAGTTGCTTCTTGTTCCCGGAACAATTTCTAGAAGTAAGCTGATTTTCTTTTTTTAATTTTATTTTCTTGCCGCGACCACCGTCAACCGCCCGGAGCCACCACCCACCACCACCGCCGCCGGCGGTGGCGACCGGCGGCGGCGTCCGACCGTCGACAAAAATAAAAAATGAATAAATACAAAAAAGAAATTGTTACGTTACCAAACACATTTCTATTCTTTTTCTATTCCAAGAGTAGAAATTTTGTATCGTTACCAAACGAGTTCTTTTACTCAGAAATTGTTCCTCGGAGCAAAAATAAAAAAGAACTATTTCTGAAAAAAAAAAAAAAAAAAAACTCTCCGGTGAACCCCATCGAAATCCTACGTGGCAATTTTTTATTTTTTCGTCTATGTGGCTCACCGGAATGCTAACTCAATAATCAAAGCCAAAAACGACATTGTTTTTAAGCAGATTCAAATGTTAATATAAAAATTAATTTAATTAAATTATAAAAATAAATTATTATGATTATTATTTTAATAAAATAATATATATTTTTTTGAAAAAAAGGGTGGGGAGAGAAGGCAGCGGCTGAGGGTTGAGCCCTCGCCGTCGCCGCCTTCCCGCCGTCGCCGAGAAGGGCGGGCGACGGTGGTGGGAGGGTTGGCCGGGGTCGTCGGCTCTTGGCTGATTGATAGCGAGGACTGCGAGCCCCCGCCCAGATCTGGGGCGAGGGTCGCGGCCCTTGCCCAGATCCGGCGAGAACTCGTGTGCCCTCGCCGCCTCCATGCCGTCGCCGGGAAGGGCTGGCAACAAAAGGGGGAGGGTCGGCCCGAGTCGCCGGCCCTCGGCCGACCGATGGCGAGGGCCCATGAGCCCTCACTTTGATTCGGCGAGGGCTCGCCGGCCCTCGCCGCCTCCCCGCCGCCATCGGGAAGGGTCGATGACGGAGGGAGGAGGGTCGGCTGGGGTCGCCAGCCCCCGGCCGACCGACGGCGAGGGCCCGCGAACCCTCCCCCTCCGGTGGCGGTGGCGACGGTGGCGGCGACGGCTCAGCCGTCTCCCTCCCCTCTTTTTTAATAATAATAATAATAATAATAATAATAATAATAATAATAATAATAATAATAATAATAATAATAATAATATAAATATTTGAATTTATATTTTTAAATTGTTTAAATAAATTTAGTGTTAAATTTAATTTAATTAATTTTTATATTAAATTTTTACCATGTCAAAGAAAAAACGACGTCGTTTTTGCATTTTGAAGCCACATTAGCGTGCAAAACGACATCATTTTGCACTTATTTCGTCGGAAAATTGCCACGTCAGCATTTTGGCCGGATTGGCATTTAAGTAATCTATTTTACTCCGATTTTGGCACTTAAGTGTCACTTTCCTAACTTTTGACACTTAAGTGTCCATTCGTGCCAAGTTTTGGCACTCTAGGTGTCCGTGATTCGTGCTTCTTCTAAGCAGATTACTGAGAGAAGCAACATAAACCATTCTTCTCAAAATCCGACTGTCAAACAAGAGAAAATGACGGTATGTGACGAAGACAAGAACATGATTAGGTTCAATGAAAAGGGGGAGGAAAAGAAATTGAGAAAGTGGCCTAAAGAGAAGCAAGCGAAAATGGAACCTACCTACTAAAGAAGTCCGAGCAATTTCTGAGACCAAAGACAAACCAGGATCTCCGCACAGCTCCGCTGGGTGTACAGGGTTCCTTCCCATCTTGGCAAGTGTTTGGTATTATACACAAAGGATCAACTGCGTCTTGGCTCCAAATTCTTGCAAGCATGAGAAATTCATTCGGAAAGAATTGAACCCAAATAGTTTGCTGGTGTCTCTCTCCAGCCAATGAGACATTTGCTAGAGCTTGCAGGGCTATCCTGACGGCTCCACAATTAAGGCAGGAGTGTGCATCAGAGCCCTCAAGACAGTCAAAGTGATCCTAACTCCATTCTTCTCGATGAAAGTATCCTGATTTACAAACTCTCCAAGCACATGGGTTTTTCTTTAGCTTCAGTGATGGTACCAGAAGTTCAGAATTCAAATATTCCAAGTGTTCTTGAATTAGATCAAGTATCAACGCAAGGACACTCCTTGAAGCAAGATCCGCACGCCAGTCTGCATTTCTTGATACTTTCGCAAGAACTTCTAAGGTGTCTGCTAGACTTGTGGCTTTAGAATAAGCAAACAACTGGTTGAGGATATCTTCTGGCGAAGAGGACCCCACATTCTTGTCCATTGAAGATTAATTATTCTTTTGGCTGCACACACACAAAGCACCTAATCAACTATGCGGCGTTCTTATTGTACAAGGAACTATCAAAGACTAACTTCCATCATGAGTCAAGCTCCTCAAACTGAAAACTTGTCTACAAAGCATTCCCCAATAAGAAAAAAGGCAATATATAGATTCATCAATGGATAAGGGATACTGCGTAATGCGCGTAAAGAAAAACTTATAAAATAAAATGCCAATACAATTTGGTGCAATTTTCATTCCTTTTGAAAAATAAGAGCAGTGGAATTTTTCTTTCTATGTTTACATTATTGATGAACATGAAAATTAAAAATGTTTTCGTCATATTAATTTGTACAAATCGACATATAAATACGAGAAGTGAAACTTGATATTTATTTAGATTTATTTTTCCTCGCAATTTATATTTCTCTACGTGTACTTAATATTTGAAAATTCCCCATCATTGCTGTTTAAGGTCGTCTCTTCCAAAGTTTTGCCTCATCATTTTGCAAAATCTCTAAAGTTTGGGAAGTGAGGGTTTGCCAATAGTTTCTCTTGTCGTCGAGCTATGGCATTCTTCTTTGAGATTTGCTCATTTTGAAACTATGAATATTATAGGATTTGTTTTTAGTGAAAATGATACAAATGGTCCTTGAACTTTGACCTAATGCGTAATGTAGTCTTTCAATTTTTTTTATCTATTCAATATGATCTATGAACTTTAACTCAATGTATAATGCGGTTTTGAACTTTAATTTAATCAACGTTGTCCCTCGACTTTTAATTCATGTTTAACTTAGTCTTTGAACTATATGAAAATTTTCAATATTCTCTTTTCATTAATTTAAGTTAAAAGACAACACTAAACAAATTAAAAGTGGATTCGGTTCCAGTTGGGAGTAAGTGTTATTTATTTTTGTGATCCCACATTTCCGGACCCTCATTTTCTCTTTAAAGTGACGATGGTTATTCAACATGCAGTTTTTCCACATACGTACCTTTTTCGTGACAACCGCCCATTTGGTAACCGCCTTGATGGAAGATGGTTTATAAAGAAATGATCGTTCATTCTAACTGGCAACTAGAAGGTCTAACTCAAACTCTCTCATTCAGAATACACCATCAATACGAGAGTGAATTGGGTTAGTAGCCTGTGCCCAATTTTTTTTGTATTTTCAGGTTTTTCTGACGAAGGAGAACAAGAACAATGGCTGGAGGTTTGTCTATAAACGATCATGGCTTCTGCATATGAATTATTTTGTCTAACATTTGGTATCATAACATGTTTAGTGCCTTTGCCTTGTTTTTCTCAAAATTTTGGTGTATTTTCGAGCATTTTTGAACATGAACAGTAACTCGGGATTTTGAGGCCAAGAGAAACTTGCTGATTCCAGGCAAAATTCGGGGACGCACCTCTTGAATTTGGACCCATACAGTCGCACCACCATGAGGAACATTAGCCATGAGTTTTTCCGGTATATCGGTGTTTGCCGGAGGCTAATTGGGTGGCGGAAGTCATGGTGGTTGAGGATTTGCATTTTTGGAGTTTTTCGTTTGTTTTGAGACCAATTTCTTGGTCATTTTTGTTGAAACTTGGACCTATGTAGTCATGCCGGCATGCTCTTCCAAACCCATCATTTATTTCGGTCTTAGATGGGCTGCCAGAGAAGGAACGATGGTGAAATCGCAGCTGAAAACGGTGAAAAACCGATGGAAAAGCTTCTGTTCGCGAGGAAGAAGGCATGTGGAGCCCACGCACGCGCTGCAGTTGCAAGCGCGTGGGATCCACACACGCAGCAGTTGCCAAGCGCGTGTGCCTGCGCGTTGAACTGCACGAGTGAGGGGCACACGCCTGCACGGATTCTGGTGCGTGCCGAGCACCCGCCTAACGTCCCCTCTTCTATGGCTCCTTTTACGCTGTTGCCCCAAATTTTTCATGTTTTACAATCTTGCCCTTGGCCAATTTATTTATTTACTGTTCTGCCCTTGATGTATTTATTTATTATGTCATGTCATGCATTTTTATGAGTATTTTATGCATGAAATTTAAATGTCCAATGATCCATATAATTAATTAATTAGAGAGTAGCCACAACATCTTTAATTAATTAAATTATATATTAAGAGCCTCTGGATCATATTTAGAAATTGACATTGATTGTAATTAATTATATTAATATGATGAATTTTATCCCACAGAAATTTTCATTATATTAATATGATTAATTAGGATGAAATATCATATTATTTTTCTTAATTTACCCACAAGGATTAAGAAAAGGCATATAATATGGTAATTTCTTCATGATGTAATTATGAATCTATTTAAATTAAAAACATGTTTACATTGGTAAAACATAAAGTTTACATTGGTAAAACATGATTTATGTATATTATGCCTCAAATTTTGTGACATAAGCATGATTATTTGATATGCAGCTTTACAACCTGTGAATTTTTCTGAATTTAAGTTTGATGTTCCCATACTGAATGGTGAAAACTATAAAGTTTGGAAGGAGTCAGTTCTTCTTCAATTAGGGTGGATGGACATTGACTATGCTATAAGGAAAGATGAACCATCTGCTCCTACTGATTCGAGCACTGCAGCTGAGATAACCCTTTATAACCAATGGCAGCGTTCTAACCGCGTTTGTGCTATGTTTATAAGGGCTAAGATATCTCCTAGTATTCGTGGTTCGGTTGCTCAGCATAGCATTGCTAAGGCCTTATTGGAGGCCATAGATGCGCATTTTAAGAGTTCCGAGAAGGCGCATGCCATGACCCTAATTATGAAGTTTTCATCAATGAAGCTCACCAGTATTAAAGGTGTGCGCGAGCACATCATGCAAATGAGGGATATTGCGGCTCAACTTAAGAACCTTGAGGTTGAGATATCTGAATCATTTCTTGTGTATTATATTCTGAACACTCTCCCACAACAGTATGCACCTTTCAAGATCTCTTACAACACACATAAAAATAAATGGTCAATTAATGAACTCATGACCATGTGTGTTCAAGAGGAGGAAGACTGATTATGCAATTGGGAGAAAGTGCTCATTTGGCAACACAAGGAAAGAATAAGGACCATGGCAAGCATAAGGGAAAAGGTAAAATACATCCCCAAGTTGACATTAAGAAACAATCCAAATGTTTCTTCTGTAAACAGAATGGACATATTAAGAAGGATTGTGTCAGATTTAAGGCATGGCTTGAGGAAAAAGGTAATCCAATCTCTTGTGTTTGTTATGAATCTAATATGGCTGATGTAAGTCACAACACTTGATGGATTGATTTTGGATCTACAATCCACATTTCAAATTCCTTGCAGGGTTTTCAAAACCACAAGAAGCTAGTGGGAAGTGAACAAAGCATCTATTCAGAAAACAAGATGCGTTCGCATGTGGAAGCTATTGGGACATGCAGACTAGTTCTTAATAGTGTCTTTGTTTTAAATTTGAAAATGACCTTTTATGTTCCAAGTTTATCTAGAAACTTAATTTCAGTTTCAAGACTTGTACCTTTGGGTTACTCTTTTAACTTTTCAGATTTGACATTCTGTTTATCGTTTAAATCTAAAATTGTTAGGAGTGGTATTTTGTCTGATGGTCTTTTTCGAATTAATTTGCAAGACAATGCCTATTATGATGCGATGCATGTTCATGATAACACTGGTATGAAACGATGTGTTGTGAAAGAACATTCCTCTATGTTATGGCACTGGAGATTAGGACATATCTCCATAGAAAAAGTTAAGCGATTGATAAATGATGGAGTGCTTAGTACTTTAGATTTTACTGATTGTGATACTTGTGTGGACTGCATAAAGGGCAAGAAAACCAACAAGTCGAAGAAAGGTGCCAAGAGGAGTACACAAATATTAAAAATTATACATACGGATATATGTAGTCTGGATATGGACTCGTGTGGTCAGAAACACTTCATCTCTTTCATAGATGATTACTCACATTATATGTATCTCTACTTGATTCATAATAAGTATGAAGCATTAGATGCCTTTAAGGTATTTAAGGCGGAAGTAGAGAAACAATGCAGTAAACAAATTAAGATCGTGAGATTAGATAGAGATTGAGAATTCTATGGTAGATACACTGAAGATGGACAAGCACCTAGTCCATTTGCAAAATTTCTTCAAGAGCATGGGATAGTTGCCAAATATACTATGCCTAGTTCTCCAGACCAAAATGGTGTAGCGAAAAGAAGAAACCGAACTTTATTGGACATGGTCGGAGTATGCTTAGTAGCTCCAAACTTCCTAAGTCTTTATGGACTGAAGCACTTAAGACGGCAATGTATATAATAAACCAAGTTCCGACCAAGGCTATCTTAAAGACACCTTTTGAGTGATTTAAAGGTTGGAAACCGAGTTTGCAACATGTACGCGTTTGGGGATGCCCATTTGAAGTGAGAGTTTACAATCCACAAGAAAAGAAGTTGGACCCAAGGACCATAAGTGGGTATTTCATTGGATATGCCGAAAGGTCTAAGGGATACAGGTTTTATTGTCTATCTCACACCACTAGAATTGTGGAATCAAGAAATGCTAAATTTCTTGAAAATGACTTGATTAGTGGCAGCGATCGATTGAAAGACCTTGATCTTAAGAAAGATCATACATATACTCAACCTTCCACCTCAAGTTTAAGATTGGTTGTTGCTCATAATGCCCCTTCAGTTCAACCGGCTATTGAACAACCAATCGTTGAAGTTCCACAATCTGCTGATATTGATCTAGTAGATCCAGTTGTTCAGCAATTACCAGAAACTGTTGAACAACCAGTTGAACAACACGCTCCTCAAGAGAATGTTGATGCAACATTAGAAGATCTGCTAGAATAAAGAAATCAACAATTTCTAGTGATTATATTGTGTATTTACAAGAGTCTGACTATAATATTGGAGCTGAGAATGATCCTGAAACATTTTCACAAGCCATGGATAGTGATAAATTCAATTTGTAGTATAATGCTATGAAGGAAGAGATGAGTTCTATGGCATCTAACGAAGTCTGGGATTTGGTTCAGTTACCTGATGGTGCGAAGGCCATTGGTTGTAAATGGGTCTTCAAAACTAAGAATGATTCATTAGGTAACATTGAAAGATATAAAGCTAGACTCATTGCCAAATGATTCACTCAAAAGGAAGGAATCAATTACACTGAGACATTTTCTCCTGTATCTAAGAAAGATTCTTTTCGTATTTTTTTGGCATTTGTTGCCTATTTTGATATAGAATTACATTAGATGGATGTGAAAAACGGCGTTTCTTAAAGGAGAATGTTGACACCTAATTTTAGCAAATCTAGGAAAATAAAGAAAATAAAAATTGCATTAGAACAAATAAAAGGAAAAAAATGAAAAAATGGGGGAAATTGATTTGATTGATTATGCATGGAAAATTGGAATTCTGATGGATATTCAGATTTTGTTAAATGTAGAAGCAATTTAAAAATCAAGTGAATAAGGGGCAAGAATTTTCATAAAATGGAATAAATCGGAGCAAAATCGAGCTAATTGCGAAATCATGCTCTGATTTGTAGCTTTGATTTAATGCGACAGAAGATGGAAACTCAAAAAATGCCATACAAAGCGGCCGTTCGGAATTAGTGTAAAAGAGAGCTTCATTTTTCGTAATGGAGGGGGAATTTTCGAAAAAAAATCGAGAGAAAAGAATTCGAGGAAAAGTTGTCTTTGTTTTTTTGGATTTCTTTGTTTTAGGTCAAAGTCAGAAAAAGTGGGGTTTTGGTTTAGAATAGAGAAAATACAGTAGAGAGTGCAAACAGAGAGAACGTGCAAAGTGACGTGAGAGAAAAAAAGAGAGGAAAAAGTGCTACAATGTCATCTTCTTCCAAAGGCCGCCCCCTAATCACGCCAGTCCGTGCCGAGCCGGCCACGGTGTCGACACCGCGACGCCGAATACCACCGCGCCTCGCCACCTCACTGGTCCACTCGCCTCTGCCACGCTACGCCACCAGTCTCGCCGCTCCGTCCGCATCTCAGCCCCTCGCCGACGCCTGTGGAGCTCCCGATGCCCGTGCCCGAGATTTACTTGCAACCTAGTGCCCGACGTCCCCGCTTCAGCCATGATCGGCGCCACTAGAGCCCGACGCCACTATTGCTGCTTCACTCCTGCTGACCTCTCTCGCAACAGCTGCAGTAACCCCGCGCCGGTGACCTCTGCCTACGACGAACAACACCTCTGCAACCGCGCGACGCCAGCACAGCCCCGATGCTCACAGTAGCCCGAGCACAGTAGCCGCAATCTGAATGCCTTTGCTCCGCCTCTGCCGTCGCCAATCTACAGCACCAAGAGTCTTGGTGCCCCTGCTCGTCTTCACCCAACACTCAGCCGGCCCGTCGTGCCGCTGTCCTTGCCGCAAGCCGACACCGCCGAAGCCCACACCGTCACGCTCGCCTCTCCCTGGTGCTTGACAGCCAGCCCCGCGCCCACGCTGCTGCTGCTCGCCTTACCCACGTTTGCACCAGTACCCGACTTCCCGCGCCAAAGCTCCGAACCGGTTGCCAAGCTCTGTTTTGAAGAAAAAAAAATCAAATTAGGTAGATTTACTTTATTATGCATATTTATTTTATCTATATTTTACTTATTATATCTCGTTTTCTTTATTTGAAATGTCTCCCTATGCATAACTAGAAATTATGACATGCCACTCGATTCGCAACCGCACCTGAATTTTTTATTTCATCTATAAGGCTTTAGATGAAATAATTAATTAAGTGGGAATAAAATTGATACTTTGATCTTTAAGGCTTAAGATCAATTTATGATTTTACTATCGAAATATTATCCCTTGATCTGAATGATGTGTGATATCCTTGGTTTGGCCTATCATGATTGCTTTGTTTATTTTAAAATATATTTGAATTAGAATATTACATGGTTTAGGGTTATCTTGCATGTTTAGGATAGGATTTTTATTATTTCGAATTTAAAAAAAAATCAAATAAAAAAATAAGAAAGGAAATACATTCATTTAGGATGCTAGTTTTATTGTTATTTAAATTGCATGTTAAATTTTAATTTTGGAAAAAAGGAAAAACACAACAAAAAATCATCATGCATTTGTCATGTAGAGTTAGGGCATATTTTGTACGTCATTGCATATTAGGGTTAAATTGCACTTAGTTTAAATTTAGATAATATTTTCTTAATTTATTATAAGTTTAGGTATTTTCTTAAATAGATTGCATTTTAGGATTATTTGGGTTAAGATAATATTTTAGTTTAAATTAGGATTTAGCTCAACCTAATTCCTAATACAAATTGAATAGATCTTAATCTAATTAGATAATTTTCACATTTTATTTAATTCCGAATTACATGAAAAAATACAAAAAATATCTTAGAATAAATTAGTTCTATTCCCTAGGATAGATTGCATTTTTAGGAAAAATAAAAAATGTCATTGCATGTCATTAAAAATAGATTCATGAAATGCATGTCATTTAGTGATTGTTGTTAGTTCTATTTAATTAGAAATTACATGTCATTAGAATTAGGTCATTTAGTTAATATTGCATTGCATATTGCATGATTTTTATTAATTAAGTGAAAACAAAAAAGAAAATTGCGTGTTAATTAGAAACCATATCTAGGGTTGTTGATGTGGATTTTAACTTAACATTGCAGATGCTTTCGTTGCTTTGAGGTAAGTTTTTGCAATTTATTTATTGTTTATTTGGATGTTAAATTGGTGGATTGCGCATCCGCATGATCATTTCACATGTTAAGGAATTTGACTTAAAATCAATTTAAGCTGCCTGCAAAAAAACAATTTTGAAAAAATAAAAAGAAGTGGTACCGAAAGGGCATTAGAGAAATCTAGTGTAATTAAGTCCCCGTGCCCATAATCTCTGGTTTGTAGGAGTAAAGTAAAACTCCCATTACTTTACTTGGGTTTCTAATCGACCCACCAAAAACTAGATTAGTGGCGACTCCTGATTAAAAAATCAATTGCACGCTAAGAACTTGAACCTAAATCGTGAGTTGGTATGGGCTTGAGAAAGCCCAAGTTAATTTTAGGCTTAATAATCCATTAGCCAAATTTTAGGTGGTTCACACCCCGAAAAACTGGTCGCGACAGCTTGGCGACTCCGTTGGGGAATTGTGTTAAAACACTTAGTGGATTTAGGCCAATTTTCTTCTTTTTGAAAAATGTTTTTGTTTGGCAGCGAGGATCCCAAGTACGTCCTTAACATTTAAGGTGTTAAATGTTTTTGCAGATTGGGAGGTATAATGGGAAGTATTTGTTAACCTCTGTTTTTTAGGGAGGTGAATGAATGTATGGTTTATTTTCATGTTAAAGTGTTGCTTGATATAGACTGTTGTGCATGTCTTGCATTTGCACTACACTTTTGGATACACAACCTGCCGCCGGACCTAGGCCGCACTAGGATACATAGGATGGTATTGAGTTGGATACGACTTCGACCACGAGACCGCGTAGTAGAGGTTGCCCAACTCAATCCCGAAAGTTTTTCTTGGTTTCAAGAATGTTTACCTCTGCTCGCGAGGCTGCGTCGCATTGGGGTATCATTCTTGACTGAGCCGGAGTTAGGAGGACTTGACTTGGTATGCGAGGCTGCAACTAAGTCATCCCACCCTTTTAACTCCACTTTGCTAAGCCCGTCTAGATAGAAATCGAGCCTCACACTTCATGTGCTTGTCTATGTGGTTGCTTTAATCGTATGGTAAAGTAAGCTCACTATCCTTACTCTTGCAATTTACTTATTTATGTATTTGGTTGGTCCATGACATTAGGTTGGTCAAGTCCTGGTCTATAAACAATGGGAAAATCCGACATTCGATTCGTGCCTGCACCAAAGGTTGAACTCAAATCATGGTGGGATCATCTAGGCCACGAGGGCCAAAGCTATGTAGAGAGCAGACTTGGTCGCCTTGTTCCCCTCCTTGACGTTGATGTCCAGAGTGGCGCCATGCAAGCACTTGCTCATTTATGGAGCCCCCGAACATCAACGTTTATATTTGGTAAGCATGAGCTGACTCCGACTCTCGAAGAATACAGCATTGCCATAGGAAAACCCTTGGAATTGGAATTAATAAATCCACCCATCGGATTAGAACCATAATCAATTTTGTCAGATTTTCTTAAGATGGATAAGAATTTGATAAAAAGAGTGCTGAAAGATAATTGTCTTACATGTCCTTTTTCTTTCCTAGATCAGATTTTTGCTAGTGCTAACACTCTCTTAAAAAGTAGGATTTTCCTCCTAGCTTTTTTCGGATTTGTTATTTTCGCTCTTCGTAAGGGCGCCATTAATCCTTCTATCGCATGGGTGGTCAAACAAGTGTGTGCTAGGATTAGTTTTGTCAATACCATTCTAGCTGAAACATTTTTGTCACTCGCCCGATTTAAGGAAGATGAAGATAAAACCTTTCATGCACTAATTGAGCTTTTACAAATCTGGTTCTTTTCTCATATGAGTAAGGTCAATATTCGCATGAATATTATTAATGTCACTGATTTCCCTCATCCCATCAAAATATTTAAAAATCATTAGGATCGAACTCCAAATCTTTCTTACTCAAAATGGGTCAAATTATTGAAAAATTCGAATACCAAGATTTTCCTATGGCATGCTAAATGGTTCCAAGTCTCCAAAGAACGTCTCTCTCATGGCGATGATGAGTCGATCCCGCTATTGGGGATCACCGGTGCCACTTCCTACTACCCACTCCAAGTGGCTCGTCAATATCGAGTTGTGCAAGATCTACTGCCCCCTCTCAAGCTGGGTTTGTTCCAAGTCCAATTCACTGCTAAGGATGGCGATCACAAGAAGGAACTCCGTTGTATCGAACAAGCTTGGATTGCATGTCACGAACAAAAGTTAAGCTTGCCTGAAGATGAGCTCAAGGGGAAGGAAAAGACCTACTATGCCATGACTCGATACATTCGTCAGCACAAGATTCCGACAGAGTATCTCCCAAAGGTGCCAGATATGACCGAGAAGCCCACTCGACAAGCGGAGCTTAATCATCACAAGAGGAAGATTGAAGAACTTGAAAAGCAAGCCAAGAAGGATGCTAAGGAGAAGAGGCAATTACGTCGAGCGTTGGCTTCCCATATGTTTATAGATCAGGCCAAATAAAGTGGCTTGAATCTATTCGGTCTTTTTACTTTAACTTAATGTTTAGGAATTTGAGTCGTTTACTTGATTAGTTTAAGATTTTGCAAGCTCTTTACATTATTAATGTCAAACAATTTCATTAATGAATAAAAGCGGTTAGACTTTCATCATGGACCGGCATTGTTTTATATGAAGTACTTATGTGTATTAATTTATTCAATTAGGTAATAACGGATCCTCTGCGCTCTCCCATTATTACGCGATCAAAGGCTAAAATGGCTGACCAAAGCGAGATGCACAATCGCATGTCCTCCATGGAAGATCAACTCAAATAGTTAGCCGCTTCCATGCAGCTTGTAACAGCTCAACTTCAATCCCTCCAAGTGAACCCGATTCCTCTACCCGCTCTCCCCGAGATAATAGTCCCGAGGCAAGCAAATAGGGCCCAAATGAGTGATGACAAAATGCCCAAGCTGGAAGATGACATGGTTCCCAAAACAGATAAGGATGAGCGCGTTGCAAAGCTGGAAGAGAAAGTGAGACAGCTACAGGAGTCTCGAAGCTCACTCCCATTTGACCTCTCAGTCTACTAGAAGGTCAAAATGCCGAGCAAGTTCAAAATGCCAGAATTTGAGAAGTACGACGGGACATCTTGTCCGAAGTCTCATTTGCAGATGTACCATGTGCGCATGGCCCAGCACGTAAAAATGAGCCCCTTATGATCCAATTGTTTCATGCGAGTTTGACCGGGCCCACACAAAACTGGTACGTGATGAAGAACGTAAACCTCCTCGAAACCTGGAACGAAGTGGCGGATGCATTCCTCAAACAGTACAACCTCAACATGGACATCGCGCCTTCCCGAGAAGACCTGGAGCGAATGGAAAAGAAAAGGAGTGAGTCATTTAAAGAATATGTTGTGTGTGACATCCCAAATTTCATCGACCTTCATTAGTGTAATTAGATCATTAGGAACTTAGATTAATTAGATTGGGCCATAAAGTGAACCTAATGGATCGTGAGGAATGTGTGGACTTGAGAAATGAGTGGGCCACACGAATGGACTTAAGAAATCTAATGAGAGATTATGGGCTTGGACTTGGCTTGAAGCGGGCCAAGGTTCGAAATTATTAGATTTGCAGATTTAGTTTAGTGGGCCGGATTGTTATAGATTGAGCCCGTTGGGCCGGGAATGAATATTTAGGCCCGACTGATTTTATTTTATAGATTATAGTTATGATAACTTGATTAATGTTTATAATGCTAATATCAATTTCTAACTTTAACATTTTTGTGATGAATTCTTTATAGACTAACATTGACTAGTCGATATGTTATGTCATTCGATATGTTATGCCATGACTTTGTATAATCACAAAAGGATTGAAATCAAGTTGAAACAAAAGGGAATAAATGGAAAAATATTAGAAATCAATGAACCGACTAATGACTCGGATTAGAGACTAATTAATTTTGAGTGACAAATTAAACTTGAGAGAACAAGCTTGGAGGCCACGACACCTCTCTTCTCTCTTTGTTTTTCTTCACCCACGGTTTTGATTCCCATGAACCGAGACATGCAAACTCAAGGAACATAATCATTACAAGATCTCATCATTACACTAGCCTAGGGATTAGTTTGTAGACCTATTTTCCCCCTTAAGCTTCGTACACTCTCTCTCTCTCCATATAAAACCGAGAAACCCCCATCTTCATCTTCTTCTTTCTTTTTTCTCGGCTGAGCAGCGAAAAACCAGAAGCAAACCAACAACCTTCTTCTTCTTGCATGCTGATTTTGAGTGTTGATCTTGAAGCATCTCTGTGTTGTTTAGTAGCTGAAGCAAGGTAAGGAAAGATCTAACTCTAAATTGAAAGTTATCCGTTGTTTCATCAAGGGAGCTTGAGGATCTAACCAAACAGTGATGGATATAGTCTGTAGTTGCTGTTTTATGATTGATCTAAGCTGAGTAAGTGTTAGATTAGAGTTAGAAGCCATTGCATGTTGTTTTTGAGGACTGCATGTTTCGAAATCCTTGTGTGAGTATGCTGTTTTGTTGAGCGAAGTGATGAAATGGATGCCGAGTGTGTTGTTTTGGTAGAAATCGTGATAAGTGGCTTACGGATGCAACGACACTTCGAGCCGAGCTGTGGAATTGATCATTTGTTAGAGAAAGATATGCCAAAATTGCTTTGAGTTGCTGTGAGTAAGCATTGGAGTATTTTAGAAGAGATTTGTGGATAGAAAAGTTGTTTCGTTGAGTTAGAAGTGAGAAAATTTGTGTATCTATTCTGTTCTAAGTGAAAACAGTTATGGAGTCTTCTGTTTGTGCTTAGTTTTCTTTATGTATGTTAATAGAAATAAGAAAGAAAATATTCTACATGATAGAACATCTATAAGATCAAGTTATACACGTAGCTATAACCATATGACTATAAAAACATAGAGACAGAAGTGTACTTAGTAAAACCAGTAAACTGTTCTTGTGAGAAACAGTTTGACCTTTACTGATTATACGAATTTTCTGTATTTACCTAGTTAGATTTGGACTTCGAATCCTTAATGAAAATTTTATAAAACATCTTAAGGAATGACGTGTCAAAATTTGATATTAAATCGTTAATATTTGGTTAATGAAACAATTTTCTTTGTAAATACGAAATCTAGACGTCGGTACAGGGTACTAGTAAAGATTATGGCAATTGTTACTCTTAATACGGTGAGAATCAGACTTAAGTTTCTTCACGGGAATTGTTAGTCTATTTCTTAAATATAACATACTAAAATTTGGTAATATTTCGACAATAATTAATATACCTTCTGTGTTTGAAACCGAAACTGTTCATTTGGCTAGTATACTGTTTGTACCCGAGAACACATATTAGATGTAGTGTCTTGTATCTTAGACTTGTATGATGAACATAGAGTCTAATAAACGTTATACTAGATGTTATTTGTGTATGAGTAAGTCTCATATATCATTTGAGATATAAGTGCATATAGCATCATGTGTGTGCAATGAGTGCGGTGCATAGTGCTTGATTATGGGATAAATATCTGTTCGCCATGGAATAGGACATGACGTAATGGGTTTTATCTTATAATCCGGACACGCACGTGTGCTAGGTTCATGAGAGTTAGTTGATACTTTGGAGTCTTTTCTTTTGCATACGATAAATGCATTAATCAAAGGTGTGGTGGTGTGAAACGTGTGCTTAAGATGAATAAACCCATCGGTACCAAGATACCAGTGATGCCCCCGGAATTTTGGGATGCCCTTGCTGCGTGGTCTTGGATGCCTCGGTAGAGAGATACTGAGATGCCTCGGAGTGAGATGCCCCTTGCTGTGTGGACTTGGGAGGACCTCGGTTGTGTGATGCCGGGATGCCTCGGAATGAGATGCCCACAATTAGAGGTATTGTGGAAGTCCAGATAACGTACTTTCCGGAAGTGACTCGATCAGGCCGGTAAAGTCCCAGTTGTGACTGATTCGAGGGTGGATTTTATGCACACTAAATATAATTGTTTGGCAAGTGAGTTCATCTATTATTGTTGCATTATACTTTGATGTGAGATTGAGTTTGTGAAGGGTAAGTATAGAAATGGATACATATGAGGTGATTTCTTACATGATGCATTAGTATTGTTTATGCTTGTGTTATACTCTCTTAGTATCCTAAATTGTTTGATGATTCACTTGTAACTTTGATGGCTATGGATTGTTTAAGTTAGAGTTTTATCATTCTTTACTGGGCAAGGTTGTTTGCTCATACCTTACATTTTTAGATTGATAGCATGGATGTACCGCCGATAGCTTGATACGGGGCGGTAGTGCGTCTTGATGTTTCTCTTCATGACGAGTATGATCCCGACATTGACATGACCCTCTCCAAGTATGAGGCCACCTTATGGTTGGATGACAGTAGAGCTGAGTTATTACCGATGACGTTCGTTGCATGGTTTGTCAACCACGAAGGAGAGATGTTCGGACCTTTACCCTTTGGAGCAGGAGGACCTGGAGCGGGGATGGACGGCGCCTAGACGCCTTGGATCGTGTAGAGGCTGACTGACTTTTGTTTTTTTGTTAGATGCGGGCTAGTGTGGGAACTCGTGGAGTAGATAACCTCACCCATATCCCTGGCTTTTGTTATGCCTTACTTTTGTTTTGTATATGATGTAAATATATAGGCAAAGAACATGGAATGAGTCCAGGTCGATAATTTTGTATGCCCCGATGATGATAAAATGAAAGGAAGCCTTTTATGATCTTGTCTATGTGCATTGTAGGATAACCTTATAATATAAACTTGAGAATTTAAATAATCCATGTTATACATGCTAACCTTCAATGGTAAACACTATGGGTTATCTAAAGGAGATTACAAGCTAGACAAGAAGATAATAATAATTATAATTCCGCTTGCGCTTAGTACGTGACGCTCTGGGACGTCACAGTTCGTTACATTGTGAGATGGAGAAACTTGGCGGCTCAAATTACTCTTGAGCCTACTAACAAGGAGTTGATGAAGTTGTTCGTGAAGACCCTTCCATCTAAGTTCCGTAATCGAATGGCCAGTACGTATGTTGAGAGCTTCAATCAGCTTATTCCTGTAGGAGAACAAATCGAGATGGGGATAAGGGAATGATGGTTTTCTGAGCCATCTATTAAAAGGTTCTCTACCAAGAAGGAGAAGGAAGCGGCCGTGGATGTGAACGTGGCTTATAGCTAAGAAAGTGCCAAATGTGCCTCGGTTATACAGGTAAACCCAAGACAGCAACAACCCGTTGGCCGTCAATCATTCGCCCAAGCGAATAATAGAAGGCAGTCCTCCGAAAGAAGGATTTGCTTACTAGTGAACCAAAGCGCCCTAACCGTGAAGGCATTCGTGGTTACGACCCGACAAAGAAGTGTGACTACCATAACGGTGAACTGGGGCATTCAACTGATGAATGTTTCACCCTCAAGCACAAGATCCAGAATCTCCTGGATACAAAGGCCTTTTCATTTCAAATTGCTCGGCCGAACGTTAAAAAAAATCCACTACCAGAGCATAAGGGTATAGTGAATGCTATCTTGGAACTTGAAGTCGGACGGATCAGGAACTCAAAGGTGCACGTGGCAGATGCCTACAATGGGCTAGTGAGAGCTGGGTATTACTGAGGTCAGGAAGATGTCCCTCTATCGGTGATGAGAGAAAGAGTTGCCAAAATGGTGGATGATGGCATCATTGTGTGTGCTTATCATAATTGCATAGTTTCTACTATCTCCCACCTCATCATCGATTGGGAGGAGGAGCAGACTACACTTGATGCTGACCAGAAAGAGGTTGATCCTTCGCTTGTAGACATGCCCCCATTAGAGGTGCATTTGATGAAGAGATAGTGATAGAGGTGCCTCAGCCGTATGAGTATGTCAATAATAAGGCAGTGCCTTGGTCCTATGACCTAGATGTGGACCTTGTTACAAGGTCTGGACGGACCTATGGTCAAGCCAGTACTCAACCTGCAAAGCTGGTCACCGATAAAGAGGCTAAGGAGTTTCTGGCCGTAATCAAAGCAAGCGAGTATAACGTGGTTGACCAACTACGAAAGATGCCCACTCAGATCTCCCTACTCGAGCTCTTGATGATGTCCCCCGTGCATCAAAAGTCACTAATGAAGGTGTTGAGTGAAATCTG
Organism: Eucalyptus viminalis; assembly: GCA_014182385.1. Lineage (NCBI taxonomy): Eukaryota > Viridiplantae > Streptophyta > Magnoliopsida > Myrtales > Myrtaceae > Eucalyptus > Eucalyptus viminalis. The sequence goes on along the minus strand of CM024534.1, from coordinate 16,063,046 downwards.
TGTGCCAGAGATCGTGGAAGCAGACAAGCTAGAAGAATTCATGGGATCGGTCATTCTTAAGGATTTGATTGCCTTCTCTGATAAGGAATTCCCTCTCGAAGGCAGGGGACATAACAAAGCACTCTACATATCCGTTAAGCACAAGTCTTCTCATATGTCCCGAGTGCTCATCGATAATGGATCCGCTCTGAACATTTGTCCATTGGCCACTCTTCACCGCCTTAAAGTAGACCCGTCAAGGATACATGCCGCAAAGACTTCGGTGCGAGCTTTCGATGGAACAAAAAAGGAGGTGATCGGAGAAATCCATCTCGATGTCCAAATAGGGCCGGTCGTCTTCAACATTCCCTTCCAAGTGCTGGACATCCCTACTGCATTCAATTTCCTGCTAGGTCATCCCTGGATACACACTGCTGGAGCAGTACCTTCAAGTCTACATTAAGCTGTGAAATTTGTGATCAAAAAGAAGTTGGTCACCGTGTATGGTGAGGAAGACCACCGGATCTATCATGAAACAGCTATCCCCTATGTAGAACCAGATTCCCAGTTTGAATCAAGTTACCACTCATTCGAATTGATGTCCACCATACATGCTTCTCAGAGTTCATCACCACCTACCCCTGAAGTATCAGATGCTACTCTCATGGTGGGAAGAGTAATGGTTGGGAATGGCTTCGTCCCTGGCAATGGTCTTGGGAGAAACGGTCAGGTATTCGAAGCCCCCATTGAAGCCCCTCAGAGGTCATATTCTGCTAGTTTAGGGTACCATGGACGAGGTGGGGGAAGTTCTGAAGGACGAAGACAAGAAAGGCGGAGCTCGCCACCTGACCAAGGGCGAGGGAGGCAAAACCCACTACCCCCGAGCATTCACGAGACATTCCTTGGTCGTCCAAGAATGATGCATGATGAAGCGGAAGTGATAGACACTCTAGGGCAGCCTAGTGGCAAGTTTGATTACCTAGTGAAGTATTCAGCCCCTCCTAACTACTACATTGATCCTAGTGAGATAGTCCCAGATGGATGGGGTGGCATGGATGATATGACACCCTCGAAAGCAGAGAACCCTGATGATGAGCTGGAAGGAGTTGCAAGCTTATTCGACAACCTCATCATATGAGCCATTAATGAAGGACCCCCTGAAGAGATGGGCCTTGGCCCACAAGAGTGACTCTTTTATTGCTTTTGCACATTCCCCTGCGTGGGAATTTTTATTATTTTATGAATGATGTTTTCAGTTTCTTCTTTTATTGATTGAGTGTTGCATTTTTTTTTTCATTCAATAAATGTAATCAATTGATAAATTTCAATGAAATTACAAATTTTATTTTGAGGGCATGATGAGGTACACCAAACCAGCTCGGTGATGATATCCAACCAATAAAAGAAAAGAAAAATCCAAGGAGAACTCGAGGCCTAGGCTTCATCATGCTTCCTCGTGTCAAAGTGTTTCAAAAAATGTTTTTGCCAAGAATATATATATAACAAAAAAAACAAAAAAAAAACAAAGATGCTAAGTACTCTGTTTGTCTTTCTGATTTATCTACTTCATGTTTCAGGAACAATCCTATGGCATGCAAAGGTGTGGCAATGGTCCAATCCATTACAACAAGTGCTAATAATGATGATCCTGAAGACTCGATCAAAGACTCCATTGAAGTGCAATATAGCTGGGAACAACATGAAAAAGCTAAGGCTCTCACATTTGAGCAGACCGTCACTATTAATTTAAGTGACATTAAAGAAGTCAAAGAGGTGAAAATTAGGGCGAGTCTCCCCAAAGATGAGGCTGAGCGCCTAATTCAATTACCGAAGGAATATCAAGACATTTTTGCATGGACCTATGCTGACATGCCTGGACTAGACCCGTCAATCGTGGAACATTGCCTACCTACTAATCCAAATGTGCCACCAAAGTTGCAAAGGCTACGGAGGACTAAGCCCGAACTCTCAAAGAAGATAGAGGAAGAGGTGATGAAGCTTTTGAATGTGGGATTTATTGAAGTCTCACAGTACCCCCGAATGGGTGGCTAATATCATGCCGGTGATGAAGAAGGACGGTCAAGTTTGAGTTTGTGTTGACTATCGGGATCTGAACAAGGCTAGTCCAAAGGATGATTTCCCATTACCACACATGATGTCCTTGTGGATAGTACTGCTGGCTTTGAACTATTCTCATTTATGGATGGTTTTTCTAGGTACAATCAGATAAGAATGAAGGAGGAAGACAAGGAGAAGACTGCATTTATTACCCCGTGGGGAACCTTTCATTATAAGGTCATGCCCTTTGGACTCAAGAATGCAGGGGCAACCTACGAGCGAGCCATGGTCGCATTATTTCATGACATGATGTACCAGGAGATTAAAGTCTATGTTGATGATATGATTGCAAAAACCCGACCAGGAAGAAGCCACATCGAAACATTGAAGAAGTTGTTCGATCGACTTTGTGAGTTCAAGCTTCGTCTAAATCCCGCTAAAAGCGTGTTCGGAGCAACATCCGGTAAATTACTTAGATTTATTGTGAGCAGTAAAGGGATTGAGATCGACCCTTTCAAGGCTAAGGCCATATGTGAATTGCAACCTCCATCAACGGTGAAAGAAGTCCAAAGCCTTTTAGGGAGATTGAATTACATAGCGAGGTTCATTTCTCAACTCTCTGAAACTACCAAGCCATTCTTCAAGCTTCTAAAGAAGAATGCACAGGTCAACTGGGATGATGAGTGTCGAGAAGCATTCAACAAGCTGAAGCAGTACTTGATGAATCCACCAGTTCTTGTCCCACCCTCACCGAGGCATCCTTTGATTCTCTACCTCACTATTCATAGTGAGTCATTGGGTGCAATGTTGGCTCAAGAAAGTCCTGTTGACAGAAAAGAACGGGCCATTTATTACCTCAGCAAGAAGTTCACCGTATCAGAGTTGTAGTATTCTGAGGTTGAAAAGACTTGTGTTGGTGTGGGTGTTGCATAGGTTGTGACAATACACACTACATTATCAGACATTCCTCGTGACTGAGAATGACCCTATCAAGTACTTACTTGATCAACCAGCTTTGGTGGGTAAGTTAGCCAAATGGCAAATCTTGATTTCCGAATTTGATGTGCAATTCATGCCACAAAAGTCGGTTAAGGGCCGAGCGATCGCTGATCTATTGGCTGAGAATTCAGGAGTCCCTAATGATGATGATAGTTTCCTTGATGACCATGTCTTGAGTGTAAGTGAAGACTCAAGGAAGATGTTCTTTGATGGAGCTGTAAACCTATCCAGTTTAGGTACTAGAGCAGTTCTGATATCTCCAGATGGACAACACCATCCGGTAGCTGCAAAATTGATATTTCCGTGCACTAACAATGTGGCCGAGTATGAAGCTTGCATCCCCGGGCTTCAAGCCGCAATTGAGATGGGTGTGGCTAAGTTAAAAGTGTTCGGAGATTCCGCACCAATCATACTATAGACCGTGGGAGAATGGAAGACCAAGGATGCCAAGTTACTCCCATACCACAAGTATTTTGAAAATCTGGTGAAAGAGTTCGAGGAAGTTTCGTTTCAATACTTGCCGAGGTCTCATAATCAATTTGCAGATGCCCTTGCGATGTTGTCCTCTATGCTACAAGTCACTAATGGGTTGGAGGTTGAACCTTTGAAAATAGAAGTTTTGCCGAAGCCAGCTTATTGTATGATTGTGATTGAAGAACCTAATGGAAAACCATGGTATTACGATATCATGAATTACATTAAAAAACAGGAATTTGCCGAAGGAAGCACTCACGCTGATAGGAAGTATATCATGAAGATGGCCTCGAAATTCTTTGTCAGTGGCAAGAATTTGTACAATAGATCTTATGATTTAGTCTTGTTACGGTGTGTGGATGCAACCGAAGCCACTCAAATCATGCAAGAAGTGCACGAAGGAATATGTGGCCCTCATGTGAATGGGCACTTGATGGCTAAGAAGATTATGAGATTAGGCTACTACTGGCTCACACTAGAAAGTGACTGCATCCGGCATGTTCGGAGTTGTCACTGCTGCCAAATTCATGGAAATAAGATAAATGTTCCTCCAACTGAGCTGCATCAGTTTTCCGAGCCATGGCCTTTCTTGATGTGGGGTATTTGATGTGATTGGCCCAATCAATCCCAAGGCTTCAAATGGACATCAATTCATTTTGGTGGCGATAGACTATTTCTCCAAATGGATCGAAGTTACATCCTTTGCAAGTGTCACTGCTCGTAATGTTGTGAAGTTTGTCAAACGTGACATAATTGCTCGCTATGGTGTCCCTAAAGTAATCATCACTAATAATGGGACTAATTTGAACAACAAACTTGTTGATGAGTTGTTCGGAGAGTTCAAAATCAAGCATCTGAATTCGTCTCCTTACCGACCTCAAATGAATGGGGCCGTTGAAGTGGCCAATAAGAACATTAAGAAGATTTTGGCTAAGACAGCCGTGAATTATCGAGATTGGCATGACAGGCTACCCTTCGCACTAATGGCGTATCCGACATCGATCCGCACTTCCACTGGGGCAACCCCGTTTGCTTTGGTGTACGGTATGGAGGCAGTTCTACCTATAGAATTGGAGATTCCTTCTCTGAGGGTTTTATCCCAAGTGGAGTTGTCTGAGACGGAATGGTCACAACAAAGATTCGAGCAGTTGAACTTAATTGACGAGAAAAGACTGAAAGCTCTCTGCCATGGCCAAGCATATCAACAGAGAGTAGCCAGATCTTTCAACCGGAAGGTGCGGCCAAGGCATTTCGAGGTAAATGACCTAGTCCTAAGGAAGCTGTTGCCGATCTTTCCAGATCCTGGAGGCAAGTTTGCTCCAAACTAGAGCGGCCCATATGTGGTAAAAAAGATTCTTCCTAGCAGTGCCTTGATATTGGCAGAAATGGATGGTCGTGAGTTTTCCACTCCTGTTAATTCAGATGCTTTGTCAAGAAGTATTACCCATGATAGAATTTTCCATGTCATGTTTTGAACTACAAGCATTTCAATGGTAAATAAATTGCTTCAATGAGTTCAATTGTTCAAATTTATTGCAAATCTTGCATTTTTCTCCCTTGATGAATTGTGTGAGATAAATTGAATGTGTCAAATGGGATACTTTGGAATGATGAAAGGCAAGCCTTGTTCCATACACTGTTTCATACACTAACCCCCAGTGAGTTGTGTGAAAAATTCCATGCCCGCAAGGAAGAGGGCTATCTCGCAAAGGGTACGTCAACCAAGGTGATGAGAGGCATTCGTTTCTCTATCCCAAACACTACAGGTGATCCATTACTCAACCCCTTTGAGCCCCATACACCTATGGAGATTTTTTTTAAAAATTACCCCTGTCAAGGATCATCCCATACTTGGGGCATATTTAAAATGAATGGTATGAATCTTTTTGCTCACACTTGCATCAATCTTCGAGTATCGCTTTTGCAGTGCAACTTATGCAGTAATTCAAGTGCCTTAGGATGATGAGGAGTAGTTCTTTCTTTATCCTACACACATTTGACTATTGCATAGCCCACTTGAGCCTATAAATTCATTTCATGTCAAACCCAGTTGGTGATCATTCCCCACACTGGGGCAAAATGAAAGACAATCATTCAAGTAGCATGGTAAAAAATGCTCATAAAAGAAAACTGTGTAAGTCCAAAAAGAAGAAGTGCAAAATAGAGGCATGAAAAAGCAATGTGCTTGGTAAAAGCAAGGCCAATGCTAAAAAAAAAAAAAAAAAAAATCAAACACTTGTGTCGTATCCCCGACAAGGTGGTACCCAAAAAAAAAAAAACTCTCTCAAATGTTGTTGCAATCAGTGGAGTTGTTATAAAAAAAATCTTCGATAATGGAGAAGGAAAGTGTTGGAAATGTCAAGATGATCACCAACTTTGACCCTCCCCTAAACACTTTTTGAGCCTAATGATCATTTCATTTCTCAACCCATGAACCAAGCCTATGTTACGTCCTTTGCAAAGTCTCTTCAGATTAAGGCACTTGGATTAACCTAGGGGTTCACATGTTTTAAGCATCGCTCGAAAATGTGCAAGCAAGATTATTTCTTTCTCATTTTGCAGGATTCTTGACTTGTAAACCCAGAGATGATTACAGAATAGCACTCATTTTTTCAAAAGCCTCAACTCAAAGAGTCTCTTTTGTTAAACCATTGACCAGGCCCACATTACGGTCCCTGTTAAAGACCTCTCAGTTTGGTAAGGTCGTACCACTTGCGAGATTGCACAAAACCTTGTTTAGCATAATGACAGTGAGATAGAGTGATTGTCAAAATCATGCATCAAAGGTCAGGATGAAACGACCATTTTTAATGAGGATGAGTGTAAAGTCCTTTCAGACCAAAAGATCCCTCATTTGACACATCCATGACACTCATGTGTTCAAATTGGAATATTCTTTTGAGATATTTCCCAATGGAAATTAGGTGATGCTAGATTGATAGAAATCATCACGCATGAGCCTCATTTGAATTAATGCATGTCTATGAATGCATATTGTTTTTCCTACAACTGTGTTTTGCAGGAAACGTATCCCCAAGGAATAGAGATGTCACTAGGTAAGTCTATCCCTATCCATACCATAAATACTTGTCATTGTATAGGTATTCCTTTTTAAGCACTAGCGCTCGATGGAGTCGCCCCCCAAAGATTTTTCCCAGATTCATTAGGTGACCGTAGAATGGTACGGGTCCTAGACGACACCTATTTAGGTGATCGTAGAATGGTATGGGTCCTAGACGCACCAAAAAATGCCATACTAGGCAACCGTAGAATGGTACAGGTCCTGGGAAAGTAGTCACTTTGTGAAGTCATATTACTATTCTTGGCGACTATATAATGGTACAGGTCTTGGACATGTAACACTAATCTATCTTGAGTTACTCTACCATCCACGAAGGTAAGTAATTCCAGGTAAGTTCATTTATCATTTGCATTAACATTTCCATGCATCATATAAATTTCATTTCAAAATGGGATTCATTTTCCCCAAAAAAAAAAAAAAAAAAAAAAAAAAAAAAAAAGGTCACTCAGTACATGTGCATGACTAATATTTAGGTCTCAACTTGTCTTTGAAGGCAACCTCTATGAGCTAACCTTCAAAGGGGGGCAGCTGTTGACACCTAATTTTAGCAAATCTAGGAAAATAAAGAAAATAAAAATTGCATTAGAACAAATAAAAGGAAAAAAATTAAAAAAAAAATGGGGGAAATTGATTTGATTGATTATGCATGGAAAATTGGAATTTTGATGGATATTCAGATTTTGTTAAATGCAGAAGCAATTTAAAAATCAAGTGAATAAATGGGCAAGAATTTTCACAAAATGGAATAAATCGGAGCAAAGTCGAGCTAATTGCGAAATTATGCTCTGATTTGTAGCTTTGATTTAATGCAACAGAAGATGGAAACTCGAAAAATGCCATACAAAGCGGCCATTCAGAATTAGTAGAAAAGAGAGCTTCATTTTTTGTAACGGAGGGGGGAATTTTCAAAAAAAAAAATTGAGAGAAAACAATTTGAGGAAAAGTTGTCTTCGCTTTTTTGAATTTCTTTGTTTTAGGTCAAAGTCAGAAAAGTGGGGTTTTGGTTTAGAACATAGAAAATACAGTAGAGAGTGCAAACAAAGAGGACGTGCAAAGTGACGTGAGAGAAAAAAAAAAAAAAAAAAAAAAAAAAAAGAGGAAAAAGTGCTACAGTGTCATCTTCTTCGGAAGCCCCCGATCGCGCCGATCCGTCTTTGCGCCGCCACGGTGCCGACACCGCAACGCCGGATACCACCACGCCTCGCCACCTCGTTGGTCCGCTCGCCTCCGCCACACTGCGCCACCAGTCTCGCCGCTTCATCCGCATCTCAGCCCCCGCCAATGCCTGTGGAGCTCCCCGACGCCCGTGCCCGAGATTTACTTGCAACCCAGTGCCCGACGTCCCCTGCTTCAGCCACAATTGGTGCCACTAGAGCCTGACGCCGCTGTTGCTACTTCCCTCCTGTTGCCCCTCGCTCGCAACAGCTGCAGTAACCCTACGCCGGTGACCTCTGCCTACGACGAACCGCGCCTCTACAACCGTGCGACGCCAACACAGCCCCAATGCTCGCAGTAGCCCGAGCACAGCAGCCGCGACCCAAATGCCTTTGCTCCGCCTCTGCCGTCGCCAATCTACAACACCAAGAGTCTTGGCACCCCTACTCGTGTCCACCCGACGCTCAGTCACTGCCATGCCGCTGTCCCTGCCGCAACCCGACACCGCCGGAGCCCACACCGTCACTACTCGCCTCTCCCTGGTGCTTGACAGCCAACCCCGCACCCACGCTGCTGCTTCTCGCCTTACCCAGGTCTACACCAGCACCCGACTTCCCGTGCCAAAGCTCCGAACCGGTTGCCAAGCTCTGTTTTGAAGAAAAAAGAAAAAAAAAATCAAATTAGGTAGATTTACTTTATTGTGCAGATTTATTTTATCTATATTTTACTTATTGTATCTTGTTTTCTTTATTTGAAATGCCTCCCTATGCATAACTAGAAATTATGACATGCCACTCGATTTGCAACCGCACCTGCATTTTTTATTTCATCTATAAGGCTTTAGATGAAATAATTAATTAAGCGGGAATACAATTGATATTTTGATCTTTAAGGCTTAAGATTAATTTATCGATTTTACTAGCGAAATATTATCCCTTGATCTGAACGATGTGTGATATCCTTGGTTTGGCTTGTCATGATTGCTTTGTTTATTTTGAAATATATTTGAATTAGAATATTACATGGTTTAGGGTTATCTTGCATGTTTAGGATAGGAGTTTTATTATTTCGAATTTGAAAAAAAAAAATTAAAAATTAAAAAAATCAAATAAAAAAAAATTAAGAAAGGAAATACATTCATTTAGGATGCTAGTTTTATTGTTATTTAAATTGCACGTTAAATTTTAATTTTGGAAAAAAAAAGGAAAAACACAACAAAAAATCATCATGCATTTGTCATGTAGAGTTAGGGCATATTTTGTACGTCATTGCATATTAGGGTTAAATTGCACTTAGTTTAAATTTAGATAATATTTTCTTAATTTATTATAAGTTTAGGTATTTTCTTAAATAGATTGCATTTTAGGATTATTTTGGTTAAGATAATATTTTAGTTTAAATTAGGATTTAGCTCAACCTAATTCCTGATACAAATTGAATAGGATCTTAATCTAATTAGATAATTTTCACATTTTATTTAATTCCGAATTACATGAAAAAATACAAAAGAAATGTCTTAGAATAAATTAGTTCTATTCCCTAGGATAGATTGCATTTTTAGGAAAAATAAAAAAATGTCATTGCATTTCATTAAAAATAGATTCATGAAATGCATGTCATTTAGTGATTGTTGCTAGTTCTATTTAATTAGAAATTACATGTCATTAGAATTAGGTCATTTAGTTAATAGTACATTGCATATTGCATGATTTTTATTAATTAAGTGAAAACAAAAAAGAAAATTGCGTGTTAATTAGAAACCATATCTAGGGTTGTTGACGTGGATTGTAATTTAACATTGCAGATACTTTCGTTGATTTGAGGTAAGTTTTTGCAATTTATTTATTGTTTATCTGGATGTTAAATTAGTGGATTGCGCATCCGCATGATCATTTCACATGTTAAAGAATTAGACTTAAAATCAATTTAAGTTGTTTGCAAAAAAAACATTTTTGAAAATTAAAAAGAAGTGGTACCGAAAGGGCATTAGAGAAATCTAGTGTAATTAAGTCCCCGTGCCCATAATCTTTGGTTCGTAAGAGTAAAGTAAAACTCCAATTACTTTACTTGGGTTTCTAATTGACCCCCCAAAAAATAGATTAGTGGCGACTCCTGATTAAAAAATCAATTGCATGCTAAGAACTTGAACCTAAGTCGCGAGTTGGTATGGGCTTGGGAGAGCCCAAGTTAAGTTTATGCTTAATAATCCATTAACCAAATTTTAGGTGGTTCACACCCCGAAAACTGGTCGCGACAGAGAACTAGATGAGGAGGTTTACATGAAACAACCTGAAGGATTCCCCTCAAGTAAAGGTGAGCATTTGGTGTGCAAGTTTAAGAAATCTATATATGGCTTGAAACAAGTATCCCGCCAATGGTACTTAAGGTTCCATGAAGTCATCTCTTCATTCGGTTTTGTAGAGAATGTCATGGATTAATGTATATACCAAAAAGTCAATGAGAGCAAAATTTGTTTCCTTATGCTGTATGTGGATGATATACTACTTGCAACCAATGATAAGGGGTTGATACATGAGGTGAAACAATTTCTCTCTAAGAGTTTTGATATGAAGGATATGGGTGAGGCATCTTATGTCATTGGCATTAAGATTCAAAGAGATAGACCTCGAGGAATTTTAGGACTATATCAAGAAACCTATATCAATAAGGTCCTAGAGAGATTTCGGATGAAAGATTATTCACCAAGTATAACACCCATTGTGAAGGGTGACAGGTTCAATTTGAACCAATGCCCGAAGAACGATCTAGAAAGGGAACAAATGTACAACATTCCATATGCTTCTGCTGTTGGAAGCTTGATGTATGCTTAGGTTTGCACTCAACCTGACATCGCTTTTGCTATGGGAATGTTGGAAAGATATCAGAGTAATCCAGGTTTAGACCACTGGAGAGCTGCAAAGAAAGTGATAAGATACCTTCAAGGTACCAAAGACTACATGCTTATGTATAGATGAACTAACAACCTAGAAGTAGTCGGTTATGCAGATGCGGACTTCGCGGGCTGCGTTGATTCACGAAAATCAACATCTGGATACATTTTTATGTTAGCTGGCGGAGCCGTGTCATGGAGAAGTGCCAAGCAGACTTTAACTGCTACTTCCACTATGAAGGCTGAGTTCGTTTCTTGTTTTGAGGCTACCTTACATGGTGTATGGTTGAAAAGTTTCATTACTGAGCTTAGAATTGTTGATTCTATTTCTAGGCCATTAAGAATATATTGTGACAATTCAGCTGTAGTTTTTATGGCTAAAAATGCCAAAAGTGGCAGTCGAAGTAAGCATATCAACATTAAGTATTTAGCCATAAGGGAACGTGTTAAGGAGAATAAAGTGGTTATTAAACACATTAGCACTGAATTGATGATAGTTGATCCTTTAACTAAAGGCATGCCACCAATGAAGTATAAGGATCATGTGACAAGTATGGGAGTAGGTCCCATAATGTAATTTGTCATCATATGAACAATTTCTGTTGTATGAAACTCTTATTAAGTTGTAATGTTGATTCTCAACGTTGGTGTACACATTATGTTGTTTATGAAAATAACATTTAACATTGGTTGTGGAATAAACATAAGGTTTATTCATTAAGATGTGTTGTCACATATAGGCTGACATTAAAGAAATAAGATGCATTGTGATACATGGAAGATACTACTCACTCTCAGAGGACATGTCGCCATGATCCATGTGTTTTGTTTCTTTTCTTTAAGCATAAATTTTTCATGGATTTGGTTGGATAATCCGTATGATGAAAATGATGGGGATCAAGTGGGAGAATTTTATTTATTTTTGTGATCCCACATTTCCGGACCCTCATTTTCTCTTTAAAGTGGCGGTTATTTAACATGCAGTTTTTCCACATACGTACATTTTCGTTGACAACCGCCCATTTGGTAATTGCCTTGATGGAAGACGGTTTATAAAGGAACGATCATTCATTCTAACGGGCAACTATAAGATCTAACTCAAACTCTCTCATTCGGATACACCATCAGCACGATAGTGAATTGGGTTAATAGCGTGTGCCCAATTTTCTTTGTATTTTCAGGTTTGTCTATAAACGATCCTAGCTTCCGCATATGAATTATTTTGTCTTACAGTAAGCCCTTAATAAGAGATAACTTAGGCTGTAATCCCAAGAGTACCCTTTTCATGGAGACAAACTTAGTAGTAAAAGGTCCGTGTATTCTCATGAGACTTTCTTTCCCAGCTTGTTTTGTTCGATTTGTTATTCATCCATATATTTTTTTTGGTGTTGGTTATCATCATCTCTGCTACTGTTCTCCAACCTTTCCAATTCCAACGACCATTATCTTTCACTGTTGCTAGGCATCGTTGTTTACACAACTCTTCGTATGCTGTTAGTGTTGCTGTGCAGGGTCGTTTACTTAAATGTTCTTTTCAATGTCCCAAACAATGTCATGAGATTCTTTGAGGGAAACGACAAAATGTGCGAAAAATAAACAGGGAAGCCCATCTTCCCTTTTAGAGATAATGAAAAGAAAAAAAAAAAATTGTGAAAATTTGAATTTGCCTGATAAAATGTGGAGTCCAATCTTTTTTTGCTTCAAAAGATTACTGTGCTAAGGTCCAAGAAGCTTTCGCATGACCTTTTCTGGCCACGGACGATGATAATTGCCCCGTTAGTGTCGTGCTTGTTTAAAAGGAAAAATAATAATAATAATACTGCCATTGAGCATGAAGCTAAACATAGCTGAAACACTTATGTCGCTTTCGGTGGAGTGAGTATATAGTTTGTCTGTTAGCAACTGGATGAAGGGGGATAGTCTCAATGGAATCAATCAAACTCAATAGCAATTGGATGACTGATGTGCCTATCTAAGGCAGCTTATATTAGTTTGGTAGGAATAACTAAGAATGACTTGAGCAAGTGAAACAGAAAGTAAGAACTATCTCGATTGATGGAGAGTACACAAATGGGAGCGGTATTAGGTTGGATTCTGGGGCTCATCCCACTTCTAGGATGGTTGTTGTGGTGGTGGAATGAGATTTGGTATGCATCGCCGGTTGAGCGAAGAGGTACCAACGCCAGTGTAAAGTTGCCGCCAGGACAAATGGGGTTTCCCTTCTTCGGAGAAATCTTCACCTTCCTTTGGTACTTCAAGAATTTTCGCCACCCGGATGAGTTCATAAACTCTAAAAGACGGAAGTATGATCCCCGTTCCCCATCTAACATTAGACTGAAAACTTGTGACATGAACTTTTGCAGCTTTGTATTTGCAACTGTAAGAAAAGTGAAACCAAGGGAGAGTAGTGTTTCTCTCAGGCTTCTACTAATGCCCCTGTACATGTTTCAGGTACGGTGATGGAGTGGGAATATAGAGGACTCACTTCTTCGGATCGCCTTCCATCATAGCATGCTTCCCATCAATAAGCAAGTTCATCTTCCGAGATGAGGATGCATTCCTCCCGGAATGGCCGAATGTCGATCTTGTGGGCACAAATTCTGTAGTGGCAGTTCATGGAAAGGCACATGCCAGGCTCAGGAGCTTCGTCTTGAATGCAGTTAACCGACCCGATGCTCTTCATGGAATAGCTGCTTTCTTTTTTTTTTTGAACGAAATGTCGACTTTCATTACTACGAAAAACCCTTACAACCCGCGGCAAGAGCGTCCGCGCATAAAAGATTTAAAAGAGGAGAGGGCAGACGAATGGCCCAATTATCAGACAAAGATGTGCCCGTATGGGCCTTGCAAGCCCAGTCAGCAACCGAATTCGCCTCTCTACAGCAAAACCCTAACTTGAGATTGGGAAATAGGGTTAGAAGGGAAGCAGCTTCGGCGAAGAGAGATCGATCGCGCCATGGCGGCTGGGAGCGACGATTCAGCGTTTCCACAACAGTGAGGTTATCTGATTCAACGATTAGTGCTGCAGTTTGAAGGCCTTGCTGCAATAGGTGACGAAGCGAGTAAGAGAGGGCTTGAATCTCGACCTGGAGAGCAGAGACAGCCACGACACGTACGGAGAAGCCATCGGTAAGTCTACCTTGATGATCCCTGCAAATACAAGCAATCGTACCATAATTTCTCCCTTGATGGAAAGAACCATCGAGATTGACCTTCAAAACTCCAAGATCTGGAGGACGCCATAAATGGGATCTATTTCTAATGGAACTCCTTTGATGCAAAGAGGGAGATGAAGATAAGCGATCAACTTGGGCGTGAGTCAGTGCCGCCTCTACGACCTGCTTTGGATTAGGATAAGAACCGCGGAAGACAAAGGCATTCCGAGCACACCAGATCTACCACAGAATGTTAGTAATGAAGGCCAGCCGGGTTAAGCGATGGCCGTCTCCAATCGTTGTCACAATCCATGAGTCCAGACGCTGAATGCGAGTTGGAAGGACTGAAATCCCAATCTGTGAGTGATTCCACACCCTTTGAGTCCAGGAACAGAGTAAGAACAAATGCTCTAATGTTTCTGGATTCTTACTTTTGCATAAAGTGCAACAAGGATTGTCTAATATATGTCTGCGATGCAGGTTTTCTCGCGTCGCCAAAGCATTACTACAAAGTGACCAGAGAAAGACTCGGAGCTTAGGTGCAGCAGGCATCTTCCAGAGATTACGCCATAACCAGGTAGGAAGTTGATACGAAGTAGACGCAGTTGCAGTGACTGTACTTAATTGTGTCTGATGGATTTCGTGATATGCTGATTTGACTGTGTAAACTCCCTGTTTAGTTGCTGTCCATATAAGTGCATCTGAAGTGAAGTTAGGTCGAATTGGAATGTCTGTGATCTGTTGAATGATTGGCTTGTCGAAAATGCTGTGTAATAAATCAACCTTCCATGAACTGGTGGTCTGGTCAATAAGATCAGCTACTAGTGTAGGTTCAGCAGGGGCTCTAGGTCCACCGAGAATTCCCATAGGAAGCCAACGATCTTCTCTAATATTAATACATGTTCCATCTCCCACAGACCAAGTGATGTGTGGTAAAATTGCATTCCTCCCACATAATAAGCTCTGCCAACCCCATGAGGGCCGAATACCTTTGTTTGCTTTTAAAAAAGTGGAAGAATGATAATATAAACCCTTAAAAAACTTACTCCATAATGATAATGGTTGATGCAATAGACGCCAAGCTTGCTTACCAAGCATAGCATGATTAAAACTCACCAGATCACGAAAACCCAATCCACCTAGCTCTTTTCTTTGCTGAAGATTTTTCCAACTCTGCCAAGGAATTCCAGATCTACTTGTATCATTACTCCACCAGAATTTTGCCATTCTTTTCTCAATAACTTTACATAATGATATGGGAATCTTAAACACAGACATTGCGTATTGAGGGATAGATTGAATAACTGTCTTTAATAAAACCTCTTTTCCACCCTTTGACACTAGTTTCTCCTTCCATCCTTCTAATTTCAAATGAACTCTAGTCAACAGCCAGGAAAACATATCCTTTTTAGATCTTCCCCAGTCAGTAGGAATGCCTAGGTACTTCCCACAGCGCTGCTTTCATATAGCCGCATTTGGTCGCTGGCCTTGAGTTATGGGCCCAAAAAGGCAGATTCGTCGCTTACTATGAAACGAAGAAGTTATAGCCCATCGCATAGGCTTACCATAAGATAACTTCACCGTTCACATGATTATTTTTTGCCAGTCGAATCGTCCTCAAGATTTCATTAATGATTTTTAAATTTGTTTATCTTCTTTGCTTACAGTTGACCTTTGAGATTATTGGGAAATTGTTTATGAGCTTTGAGCCAGGGCCACAATTGGATGAGGTCTACTGGTTGCTTCATGAAATGGTTAAAGGGATAAAAGCTCAGCCGATCAACTCCACAGAACTGCATATCACCGAGCTATGCAGGTTCAATTGAATTGGAATCTTTGATCTGATTAGTTAGGCGAATGTACTAAAATTCAAAATGGCAATTGGAGTCTCATTAACTTGTGCAACGACTCCTGCTCTAAATACAAGTTAAATAAGACACTACAACGCAAAGTGATTGTAACACCAAAGAAGCAATATTGGATTGAATTGTCCTAGTTTTATGCGAAGCTACCCATTTAAAACCCCAAATGATCTAATTATTTCTCCAATCCTAGTGCAGTGCCGGAAGAAAGTCGAGGCAATTTTTGAAGTCGGGCCAGAGAAAAGGAAAAGCCAAAGCGAAGAAACCGTGACCGATCTTATGGACGGAATTCGACAAATCAAAGATGAAGAAGGCAAAAAACTACCTGACCAAAAAGTTCTAGATAACATCATTATTCTTGTGATAGCCAGTTAAGTCCACTGCACTTGCATCAATGTGGGCAATTTACTACCTTGCCAAGTATCCCAATGTTCTAAAGAAACTCCGGGTACCGACATAGTTCAACTCTATAGCTTAATTATTAGAACTTCTTATATACTGTTTCATTGCAACTTGGGGATCTTGACTTGAATGGTAGGAAGAGAACATGTCCATTAGCCAGAACAAGAACGGTGAGTTCATCACGAGCGAAGATGTCTCGAATATGAAATATACTAACAAGGTAACGTAAAATCATGGGAGGATTTCAGAGTTCGAGTGACCAGTTGCCCAAAGGTTAAAAAAGCTTATGAAGCTGACAATTACTGATATACAGGTGGCGGAGGAGACTTTAAGATTGGCTTATATTGGAGCTTTTAAATTCAGATTAGTCGCAAGAGACATCAATTACAAAGGTACGAAACTATCCACAAGCCTTGCAGATATATATTATTAGCACATGCAATATGGTCCACAGCTCTACCACGGGATAAATCTTCAAATTGTTGTTTTAGCAAAACTGCCTTTTCATGGCCATTTTGTACCTATTAATAAGATTTCTCTGCAATCCTGCATTATTTTGCACCAGCTTAGATACTTTATACCTACAAGAATTGTCGTGACCAATACATAAGAGTTGGCGTTGGCTGCTGTGTCCTGTCCAGAGCAATTAAAGATAGAGTTTTGCAATGAGGATCCCTGAAAATTTGTTTAGGTTATAGGATACCAAAGGGAAGGAAAGTTATTCTGTGGCTCCAATATCTCCACACAAACCCGGAAAAATTTGTGCAGGTGGACCATAAGGCTCGATGTCAGTAATGTTTATGGACAAAGCATTCGTTTTCCTTTTAACCTAATTTGTTCTCTTTCGGGCAAACCTATGTAATACTTGGTCATATTCTTCAGGGATCTGCAAAGCCGGAGGCATACCAAGTGTCTGGCGGGGAATCGAGAATCTGCGCTGGAAACATGCTTGCGAGGATGCAACTGGCGATTCTACTGCATCATTTATCAGAGGGATACAAGTAAGAAGAAACGTGAAGCTTTTACTCCTTGAATTTAGAGAAATTCCAGTTCATTGAACCATAAAATTCACAACAATGTTTGGCTATGGAATTTTCAGGTGGGAATTGCTCAACCCAGATGCGGATTTTTTCTATCTTCCCCACCGTGCACCGGCTGATAAAGTTGAAGTCAGTTTCAGCAAGTTAAGAGGATTGATCCTGACGACAACTTGAAAACTGCACAAGGCTGGAAGAATTGAGTCATATTGGACTCATCATATGTATGCTTTTTATTTTATTTGCTTCAACCACAATATCAAGGAAAAAATAAAATTGAGAATTTAACTTTCAATTCAATAAGCTACAATCTTGTGACTCATCATGTACAAGTCACATGCTACACTTTTTTCATGAATTAGAACTCAATTGTAATTTGGGGAAAAGCATGGAATTCTACTTCATTAAGTCCCAAATTCTCTATGTACTTTTATCTTCACCCAAAATATAAATTGTGATTAAACGGATACACTTTACGACATAGTGGTTGGAGTAAGAAAGGACAAGAGCAACGCACCGGAAGCCTCCAGAACGAATGTGCTTGTCAAATACTGATCATAAAAAACAATCCAAAACAACTACATGATATTACTTCGAAGTGCAGCAATTTGGGATTCTCTTGCATCATTCGATCCCCCATTTATAGAACCAAAAACTCTAGTGGACGGAAATTTAATAAATCTCAGGACAAATAAAATAGTTCGACCACTTGGTGGTGCAATAGCGACTCCTTTTGCACAAGTCAAGATGAAATATTTTATTGATCTCCCGGACGTGAGAGCTTTATATTAAAGGTTGACTTCTCTCAGTTTTTCATTTTATACCAAGCAAACTCAACGAAAATTATTCACTTCATAGTGGAATGTTTCCAGTCAGAGAGCAATGGCTGGGCACCCAACTCTGGAGAGAAACCTCAAGGGCAAAGTGGCCATTATCACTGGCCGCGGGAGGAGATGGCCCACCAATTTGCTTATCATAGGATCTGCTGTAAAATGGACGGGGAACTAACTAGAATCTTGCAAAATTTAAGTCAATGCAAAATTACTAAAAAAAAATAAACGATGAACAATAAAGAACACTAAAAATTGACGTGATTTGGTCTGATACATTCATGAAAAGAGATTAATAGCAAATAATCAACTATAATAAATAGTTAGTATTACAGTTACTCACATACTTGAGTATTTCTCATGTTTAGATTATAAACAACTAATGTTAAACGTAAAAACTCACGGCACAAATCTCCGGGGGTTCAAGCCCACTTCTTCGCGCGTGCGAAAAAGCTCCGTCATCTTCTTCACGCTCTTCCTCTTGGGAGCGGCTCGTCTACCGAGAGTCGCCGTGCAGCTCGTGCTCTAACCTTCACTCTGCGGCTCCTTCTTCACTGTTTAGCTTCGCGGCTAAACCGCAGGAAACCCGCTGGCGGCTACAATGCACACTTGGGAACGCACGCCCTAATCCTTTTTCTTTTATAGGAGTCAACAGCTTTTCTTTTGACCATAACCCACCGCAAGTTCTCTAGTTAGCAAACAGTTCGCTAGGATTTGACTGGGTCTGCTATAGCTTTGTTAAGAAATTTTCTTCTTATGTACCCATCTTTCACCACCTTTCTTGAGGCGTTATCCTGGGAAGTGAGCAGAACAATATGTTTCACGCATAAATAAGTCTTTTGCTCCTCTTTTAGCTAGATGGACGACAAAATTTTCATGTTCTCGTATGCATATTTGTTATTAGTCTCTTTGAACTCATCAATAACCAATTAAATCATCTCTCAACCTCCTCTTATGAATTCATTTAAACTTAGATCAAATATGTTGACATAAGGAAAAATTTGATCGAATTCTTTCTCAATTTTTTGTGAACTCGTTGAGACAAATGGGTTACTACTAATTATTGCCCATAAGACAAAGCTTTGACTCTACATTACTAAGCTTCCTCCGAAGATCAAAATATTTAGTCGATGGCAGTCAAGACCCACGAGTTATTCAAATAGGAACATCAAGTTATTCTTGTGATTAATTGTGATGAAAATTAGGTGTGGACCTGTGATCATCAGCAAGTGATTCCTTAAGCTCCTTTATGAACTGAATACTTGTTTTATACCAACCCTAATGATCATAAACATCAAACATGCACCGGCATAAGTCGATTACTTTTTTTCTTTTTATGCCCTTGGCATCATGCGAGGTAGAGCATATTCTGTTGCAATTAACTTGGCCGTGAAAAGTACTTATTATTTCCTCTCGTATCTTCTGAGCCACTTTCGCTTTTGGGAAACCGACAAATATGGAAGCTGACCACCTTCATCAGGTGCAGTAAGTTTCAAAGTACACTCATGAACTCAACTTATCAAAACTTCATCTCAATTTTGAAAAATCGACATGTTAATGTCTATGTCCCTTCCAATGAGCAGCATTCCACAACACTATCTGTTAACTAGTTTAAGTAATGCAAGACTTATTACGCTGTTTGATCTCATGAATAACAGGTGCTCTAACTAATAAGCAGCGAGTAGCATCAAAGTTCCTAAAAAGTAGCTATAAGAAGAATCAGAGAGAATATAATAATTACCGCTTTCATAATCGATCTTGATTCATGATTTTAATGCTCTGTATATGTTATTTATGATATCATTTACTATTTATACTTCAGTGATTTATTTATAAATTCAATTATTAACTTAAGTATATAATATATGATTATATGAGGGTGACGGTCACAGCATTGTTCATGAAGAGAATAGCTTGGGTTAATGTTAAGAGTGGCGTCCCGCATTCTACTCTCGTCTCCAGAATCTCCCTTCAATGCTCCTCCAAAATTTGCAAAATAATTTAACCCCAGCTAGCTCTGACCTGTGATTGATGCTTAGATAGATTGAATTAATCAGCTTCGACAACGTCTTTCCTCGAACGATGGAGGAGTCAAATTTAATACAAACAGGTTTAAGGTATAATAGGGGGCTTATCCAATAATCTGATTGTAGCAGACTCTTCCGACACCATAAACGTTGTGGCTCCAACCGTTTTTGCCATGGAAATCGCCTCGCCTTTATATCAAGGTAAATATATTATTATAATAATTATGACTTTAATAGCCAATCATGAATGTACCATCCCACGTCCATTATCATGACATAGATTTAATATATAAATCTCGATCAATTATTTAATAATTAATCTATGAGAATAATTTGAAGTTAATCATTTAATATATAATCATAATGAATAAATATAATTTTATCAAATAATTAATAGTGTGACTGAAATAATTATGATATAATATTTGTGTTCTTCATTTAATCTAATTAGTAATTAGGATAATCATTGTTGAAATTTTTTATTAGAAGATAGGGTTGCACTAATTGCTTGAGGATAGGAAATAGCCAATCTCAAGTCACCTATTATTTAGGTTACCTGAGGCCGGCATCAAAGGCAAGAGCATGATGCCATGACGGGTGAACCGCAATACGTAGTGGGTGATTATGACAAATATGTGACTACGAATGGTTGTCCACCTAGTGAAGTTTCTCTTCACATTTGCAATACATTTTTTGTGATTAAACAAGTACACACAACTTGGTCAATACATGCTTACTTCACGTGGTTTATAATGTTTAATCAAGTTTGTGAATATATATGACCATATGATTCACTAAATTGTGAGTGATCTGAGAATCGGCCATAATGAAAAAAAATGTATGAGAGCTTGTGTTTTTCAGTGGGATTCAATGTGGATATCACAAATTTTTGAAATAGAAAATCACATTATAATTTTAATATGCCAAACCACAACTTACTCATGAATCTTGAATCTTTTAATCTTTTTTAATCATTTTTATCAAATATTTAAATTACATAATGAATCTAACCTTTCCCGCTGCAATTGAGCTAAAGTTCTTAAGCATTCCTTGAAAGGTGATAAATAAGGCCATGAAAACACAAAAAACAATTTCATAAAATAAGAAAAGAAATGTTTGCCTATTTACTAGGCCAAAATGAACCTCTAAACCGCTCCTATTTACTTGGCTCCTCTTTGTTGAAAAGTTTAAACAATCGGCAAAAAGGTGATGGGATGGAGTATTGAGACTTCCTCTTCTCCTTCGTCAACTTTTTCTCTTAACTCAAGTTTATTGGACAAGGTAAATCACAATTATTGATTTTGAAACCCACGTGAATTTAACATGTGGCTCTCATAAAAGTAACAGCTGTGATTCAAAAAAGGTATTTCTTTGCATTGTAAGTACATTAATTTGGTGTGCCTTGAGCCTCCCATGTGCTTGACCTCCCTACCTCAAAAACCCATAAGCTACTCTCACTATTCTCACTAATTCTCTAATAAGAAGTAAGTATATTTAATTTGAGTTTGGAATTTACCTATCTAAAATGGACTAAATGGGAGCATCACTTCCTCATCTACAATGATATCTTTTAGTTATTTTCCCACCCACCAAATTATGCTAAACAAAATTCCACTCCATTTCTTTATACACACCATGTGCATGATATGACAATGATATCAGGATAATCATGTGGGTGGGAGAGTCATCTCTATAGAACAAACGATCATTTGGAGCATTGTGAATTTTTTTATTATATGAAATCAATTCTATGCATAAACATGTGATTGAACATGTCAATGTAAAATCGGATCAATTAAATTACGTGGGGTAATTTCTTATATTATTTTCCTCTTTTCTGTGGCTAGTCTTAATCCCCTAGTCAACCATGGACAATGGAACACATTTTCCCCCTCCCTAAATTAATAAATCTTGAATTGGGCCTTTGGACTTCAGAATGACTTGCGTAGTGTCACTACACCTTGAGACCTAATCTTATGTCATGCTTGTATTCTGCACAACTTTCCTGAGGTAGATAACGTATATCATAAATAATTATCATTCATAGTCGAGATATGTCAATTCATTGAATTTTTTTTATCTGTCTGTGTCATCCTAGTGGCAAAGTTGATGGCGCACTCTGCCCCTTTAATAGCAACAAAGTAACACATCATAATTAGAGTCAAAAGGATAGGAACAAATTGATCATATGTGTAATGGACCCGGAATTTTATAACAAACAATAACAGACAACATTGCTGGAATAATAGTGAAATTGAAAATGAAATTTATTGCCTCAACTACTAATTTCTCTTATAGATGAGAATGATAATTGGGTTGTGTGTTTTAAGAGGTATAAAACATCTAATCCAAAATTAGAAAGAAAATATAGTAACTATATCAATCTTAATTTTTCTTTCCTTAAAGATTGATGACAAGAAAAGTGCCGAGTTCCGATAGTCATCTCATGGATTTAAATATCTCGCATGAAAATTTCGAAAGAGTGGGATTGCATCAGAATTTGATTGGGGACAAGGAGAAAGGCGGTTGTATAGGGTGCGAATGGTAACGTTTCTGTTCTTTTTTTGTTCCGGGAACATAAACAAAAAAAAAAGTGTTTCGTTCGGGAACGGTTTTGAACAAAAGAACGCATTTGGTAACGTTTGTTCCGGGAATAAAAATGAATAGAAACACGTTTGGTAAATTTTATTCTTTTTTGTTTCTTTAATTTTTTTATATTTTTATTTTATTTTTCATTTTTTTCCTTTCTTTTTTATTTTTTTCTTCTTTTGGCCGACAGCCTCTCCCGTGTCCGGTGAGGCTCGGCCTCGCCCGCACCGGCGACGTTCGGCCTCGCCGGGGGCCGGCGATGCTCCGGCGAGGTCGCCAACCCTCGAGGGCGTCTCTGGCCCTCGACGGCCGGTCGCTGGCCATGGCCGAGGCTGGCGACTGGCCAAAGTAAAAAGAAGAAAAAAAGAAGAAAAGAAGAAGAGAATAAGAAGAGAGAGAAGAGAAACGTTTCTCCAAAAAAAATTCTGGAACAAGAAGTAAAGAACAATTCCATGCAGGCCCATAGTGGCCAATGTGTAATTAAGTTGGCCAATGAAACCGCGAATCTATGCACAACTTTAGAGAGAAAGAGAGAAGTCTTGTCCTACATCGTCCCAGATTCAACGTCAAGGGCCCCACCCATGACATCTCAGGACAAGTTGCTGTATCGCCCGCCCGCAATCGGGTACGAGCGCCTAAGGAGGCTAATGGCTCGGCTGAATTTATTAAGCCCGGACTCTCCCAAGTCCACCAATTCACGACTTTAATAGTTTGAGTTTTTAACCTATAAATAAATTTTTAAAATGGAGTCGCCACTAATCGATTTGGGAGTGGGTCGATTAGAAACCCAAGCGAAGTATCGGGAGAAATACTCGCTCCTGCGCAACTAGAGAAATTAGGATCGGGGACTTGATTACACTAGTTAATCACTAATGCCCTTTCGGTACCTAATCTTGTTTAAACCCTAAGGTTTTTTGGATGTTTGAGAGATTTTCCATGCATTTTTGGGAGGAAAAACATTTTTTGAGTCATTTTCTAATTTTTTGGACACAAAAGGGATTTTTTGGGGTTTTTTGGTATTTTTTTTTTTTTGGAAAAATACAAGTCTTTTTGGCTTTTTCTGAATTTTTGGGTTTTTTTGGAAAATATGAAATATTTTTGATTTTTTTTTATTTTTCGAAAAATAAAATATTTTTAATATTTTTTGATATTTTTGGAAAATAAATTATTTTTTTATTTTCTCGATTTTTTTTTAAAAATAAAACATTTTTCAACAATTTTTAATATTTTTCGATTTTCTGGAAATTAAAACATTTTTTAATATTTTTTGTAAATAAAACACTTTTTGATTTTTTTAAAAATAAAATATTTATTATTTTATATTAAAATAATAAAATAAAACCGACCCGGGTCGGATCCGCAGGTTGGGTCCGACCCGTGGCCGGCGACCCAAACGCGGACGGGCCCGTTGCGAGCCCGACTCGGATTTTTCATCTTTTTTATTTTATTTTTTATTTTGTTAAAACGATGCCGTGGCCGGGCGTTTGGGGACGCCCGGCCCGGCCCGACGACCCGAGTCCACGACCCGCTTCCCCGCGAAACCCTACCCGGATCCGACCCGAATCGCGACCCGGTCTTCCGCCGCACCCGCAATTTGGGGAATCCCTACCCGGTTCCGATCCGGGTCCGACCCGACAACCCGGGTCGCGACCCGGAAAATCGGGAACCCTAGGGTTTGCTCGACCGCAGCGCCGAGGCACAACAGCGGGGACGATGGCAACGGCGACGGCGGCGGCAACGGCGACGATGGCGGCGACAGCGACGGTAGTGACGAGGGTTGGACTGCGGAGGGGGGAAACTATGGCGACGGCAACGGCGATGAGGGCGGTAGCACTACCTGTTCGTGGCAATGGCGTCCAAATGGTGGTGGCTGTCAAAAGGCTGCGGGTGTGGGCGGCGGATTGGCGACGGCGTCCCCGCAATTTCCAGATCTGGTGCAACCTTGGCGACCGGCTACCGCAACGGCGTCGGGCGGTGGCGGAGATGCGGCTGCGCCGCGGCGACGGCGAATCCCGGATCTAGTCGATCGGGCCGTCATCGGCTCGCCTCGCCGCTCGTGCTTCCTCCTCTCCCCCTACTTCCTCCTCCGGCGAAGCTTGGATCTGCGGCCACAAGTCTTCGGACCCCCCTGAAGTCTCTCAGTGGGGTGTCCAATGCTGCGACTCGATCCGCCTCTCTCTCTGCAGGTTCGCTCGCCGACGACCTCCCCCGATGTCTCTCGGTGGGAGGTCGTTTAAGCTCACGACCTGCCTCCTCTCTCGCTCGCTCCTCGATTCCTCCCCCGAAGTCTCTCGGGGGAAGATCTTGAAGCTCGCTACTGCCTCCGATCTTCGACGAAGGTGGTGCCTTTTTATAGGCGAGGGGGCAAATCCGGTCGACGGAGCTTCGACCGCCGGTCCCCGTGCGCCGAGCGGCCTCCGCCGGCCGAACCGGCGTCCCATCCGAGCTCATCCAGCCCCTCGCACATTGGCTTATCCGATGGCACCGCCCTTTCTCTCACGGCGCTCCGCGCCTCCATTTTGCTCCGGCGCCGTAGGCCGTCCTTCTCCGGCGCGTCGCCGCTTCGCGCGCGTGAGGAAGAAGACGGAGAAAGAAGAAGGAAGAAGAAGAAGGAAGAAGAAAAGAAAAGAGGGAGGGGCTAGAAAAACCGAAGGCCCAGGGCCGATGAAAGGTGGGGGGCTGGCTTTTGCTTTTTTTTTGTTTTTTTTTCATGTTTTTATTTTTTTTTTGTTGTTTTTTTTTTTTTTTTTTTTTATCTACTCCAAAAAAATAAAATAATAAAATAAAAAAAGTTAATTAATAAAATAAAACCTAATTAAAATTAGGCGTCAACAGCTGCCCATCTTTGAAGGTGAGCTCGCAAAGGTTGCATTCAAAGACAAACTGATACCTAAATTTTATCCATACATGCGTAGTAGATTATATTTTATTTGGGACCTATTATCCTATGCAAAAAGAGCAATATAACATTACATATACTAAGACAGATAAGAAGATACCCGTAGTTACTTACCGAGAGTGAGTGAGATAGGGTGTGAACCCCGAGTTTTGGCAAGTATCAAGGCGTCATCTTACCTGGTGATATGAGGAGGTTGCTTTTCCAGGGCTCGAACCATTCTTCGGTCGCCTGTTAAAACAATCAATGATTTGTCTAGGACCCGAACCTTTCTTCGGTCGCCTTGACGGGAATTGCTTTTCCAGACCCGAACCATTTCTTCGGTCGCTGTTAGAGCAATAAGTTGTTTGTCTTTGTTTGCTCTTCCAAGGACCCGAACCATTCTTCGGTCGCCTTTGGAGTAATCGATTTGTCTAGGACCCGAACCTTTCTTCGGTCGCCTTGACTTGCTCCTCCAAGACCCGAACCATTCTTCGGTCGCCCGTTGAGTAATCCATTGTTTGTCTAGGACCCGAACCTTTCTTCGGTCGCCTTGACGGGAGATTGCTCCTTCAGGACCCGAACCATTCTTCGGTCACCTGTTAAAACAATCCAAGATTTGTCTAGGACCCGAACCTTTCTTCGGTCGCCTTGACGGGAGATGCACCGACCTTTCTCAGGGCATCTCATTTATGGGTGCTTGATTTGTATCGAGGACACCAGTTGGTACCCGACCTTTCTCGGGAGATGCGCCGACCTTTCTCAGAGCATTTGTTTTGTTGGGGGTGTCTGACTTCTATCAAAGACACTGGTTGGAACCCGACCTTTCTCGGGAGGATGCACCGACCTTTCTCAGGGCATCGATTTGTGGGGCATCTGACTTCTGTCGAAGACACCAGTTGGAACCCGACCTTTCTCGGGAGGATGCACCAACCTTTCTCGGGCATCGATTTGTGGGGTGTCGACTTCGTCGAAGACACCCGGTTGGAACCCGACCTTTCTCGGGAGGATGCGCCGACCTTTCTCAGGGCATCGATTTGTGGGGTGTCTGACTTCTGTCGAAGACACCAGTTGGAACCCGACCTTTCTCGGGAGGATGCGCCGACCTTTCTCAGGGCATCGATTTGTGGGGTGTCTGACTTCTGTCGAAGACACCAGTTGGAACCCGACCTTTCTCGGGAGGATGCGCCGACCTTTCTCAAGGCATCTATTTTGTTGGGGTGTCTGACTTCTATCAAAGACACTGGTTGGAACCCGACCTTTCTCGGGAGGATGCACCGACCTTTCTCAGGACATCGATTTGGAAGATACCTGGACATTCACAAGCATATCAAAGAGTACCTGGATATTCACAAGTACTAACATGAAGGATATTTAGGCTTTTGTAGGCGTCGAAATGGGTATTTGGCTGACCATAGGCATTGAAGAGGTATTTGGATGATCACAATTATGAATTCTTGGGGGATACCTGGATGATCACAAGCATCGGAGGGGTACTTGGACGATCACAGGTACAAAATCTTGGTGCATGGAATATCCAGGACGTACCTAAGATATTCGTGTGGAAATATCGAGGATGGGTCTTGCACATACGTGAATGTCTCTCACCTGCTGGTATTTGGAATATCGAGGATGGGTCTTGGATATTCATGAAGGTTTCTCACCTCCTGGTAATTGGGAATATCGAGGATGTACCTTGGATATTTATGAAGGTCTATCACCTCCTGGCAATTGGGAATATCGAGGACGTGCCCCGCATATTCGTGAAGGTCTCTCACCTCCTGGTAAAGGGGAATATCGAGGGCGTGCCTTGGATATTTATGAAGGTCTCTCACCTTCTAGTAATTGGGAATATCGAGGATGTACCTTGGATATTCATGAAGGTATCTCACCTCCTGTTAGTTGGGAATATCGAGGACGTACCTAAGATATTCGTGAAGGTCTCTCACCTCCTGGTAATTGGGAATATCGAGGGCGTGCCCCGCATATTCGTGAAGGTCTCTCACCTTATGGTAATTGGGAATATCGAGGACGTACTTGGGATATTCGTGAAGGTCTCTCACCTCCTGGTAATGGGGAATATCGAGGACGTGCCTAGGATATTCGTGAAGGTCTCTCACCTCCCGGTACATGGGAATATCGAGGGCGAGCCCTGCATATTCTTGAAGGTCTCTCACCTCCTGGTAATTGGCAATATCAA
Source organism: Eucalyptus viminalis (assembly GCA_014182385.1). Classification (NCBI taxonomy): domain Eukaryota; kingdom Viridiplantae; phylum Streptophyta; class Magnoliopsida; order Myrtales; family Myrtaceae; genus Eucalyptus; species Eucalyptus viminalis. The sequence goes on along the minus strand of CM024534.1, from coordinate 16,035,432 downwards.
CGGCGTGCCTTGCATATTCATGAAGGTCTCACACGTCCTGGAAATGGGAATATCGAGCGCGTTCCTAGGATATTCATGAAGGTCTCTCACCTCCAGGTAGTGGGAATATCGAGGGCATTCCTGAGATATTCGTGAAGGTCTCTCACCTTCTGGTAATTGGAATATCGAGGGCGTACCTGAGATATTCGTGAAGGTCTCTCACCTCCTGGTAGCATAAACTTGAATGTAGCACGAGGCTTACCTGGATGGCCGCAGGCACTTAAAAGTGGTGGAACACCTGGATAGCCATAGGTGTACAAAGTACTGGGATACTTGGATGAACACAAGTATTTAATGATACAACCTGGGACCACTCAGTTGGTCCAAGTGTAAGAAAGCATACCTAGGTAGGTGCAGGCACATAAAGCAGTGGAATGCTTGAACAGCTGTTATATTTGGGGACAACTTGGGCAAGTTAAGTGTCATGAAAAGGAAGTACCTGGACAACGGTGGGTACTTGACGATATGGGGATACCTAGGGGATACCTAGAATACTGGGGACAACTTGAACAAGTTGAGTGTCAAGAAAATGGAGTATCCAAGAGAATATAAAGGGATACTTGGTCAATCACAAGTATCAATACTCTTGGGACAACTCGAATAGGTCGAGTGTCGTGAAAGGGAGTATCCGAACAAGTGGCCGGTACTCAAAGACAATGGGATGCTAAGACAATTTGCAAGCATCAAAACTCAAGGACACTCGAATAGGTCGAGTGTCAAGAAGAGAGTACCCGAGATAGTGGTAGGTACCTTAAGACAAATGGGGATAGAGATATGCTTACCTAGCAATATCTCTAATCTCTAAGAGTATGTCTACTTATTTGCACAATATGCACACATGATTGTATATGCTGTAAATTCATGAGTTCAAATGAGATTCATGCATGATAATTTTGTCAATTTTGCATCTTTGATTTCCACTGGGAAGATTTTGAAAGACAACCTTCATTTAGAATGTAGATGTCTTGAGCATGCCGATGAGGGACTTTCGCCCGAAAGGACTTTCCGCTCACTCTCATGGAAAAGGCTATCCTGACCATTGATGCAGGATTTATAAGGACCACACTATCTCACTGTCATCATGTCAGCAAGGGTCTAAGTATTCTCGCAAACGGTACGACTTCACCAATGTGAGAGGTTTTTGTTGAAACTGTGATGAAGTCTTGGTTAATGGCTTATCAAAGGGGACCATCAAGGTCAAGGCTCATGGAACAAAATGCCGCACGATCATCTCTAGGTTTGCAAGTCAAGAACCCCGCGAAAAGAGATAGAATAATCTTGCTCGTACTTCTTCGAGCGATGCTTATAGACATATGAAATCCTACGTTAATTGAAGTGCCCCTAGTCTGAAGAGACTTTTACAATGGGATGCAACGTAGGCTTGATTCATGTGTAAAAAGGTAGAGCTGGTGATTGCCTTGGCATTTGTCACCAGTCTTTCTTCTTACTGTTAAATGGAGGTTCTATGGACCACAACGGCAACATTTTCTTGGCTGCATTTTTAATTGGGGGGCATTGCCCTTGCTTTTACCAGGCACACTACTTTTTCATGCCCCTATTTTTTTATTCCAGTTCTTCATTTATGGGCATTAACCTTGCTTTTACCAGGTACACTGCTTTTTTATGCCCCTGTTTTTTCATTCTTGTCGTTAGAGGAACTGGCCTAGGCAAGTTCAATCAAATGCCATTATTAGACTCTTGAGTCTTCATCTTCAGCTAGCGCTCCGAGCTATGCTGCTTAAATGGTAGTAACTTCTATTTGCCTCATGTGAGGGTGAATTTACAACTCAATTGAGTTGTACAATGAATACAAGTGCGTAAAGAAAGAGCTGCTCTTCATGACTCTAGGGCACTTAAATTAACGCGAGTGTTCATATGCAATAAAGACACCCAAAGATTGATGCAAGTGCGAGCAAGAAAATTTCTATCTCTCTTATCACCTTGTGATACTGCTTCGCTTCTAATCTGCCTCGGTGTAGGGGTTGTTCTTGACGGGGGTATGAGAGAAGCTTCACCAATGTATGGGGCTCAATGGGGTGAGCGATGGAATGCCTCTCACTATTTTGGTTATCGTACCATTCGCGAGAGAACTCTTTACCCTGCAGCCATGGAATCTTCTGCACTCATCTCACAAGTGTATAGATGGGGGACTGTGTGTAGGATATGGCTTGCCTTTCATCATTCTAACGCGCCTCATCCAGCATGCTCAATTAATCTTGTATTCTTCATTCAGCTGTCTATTCTGATAATCCTCAGTGGAATCAGTGACTTAGACAGACAAAATCATCATGCAGAATTCATCCGGAAATGACATGCAACATTTTGAATATGATGGAGTTTGAACTCTTCAAAACAAGTGAATGGTTTTGACTCAAAAAAAGACCCTATTGACAACTTTAGGGCTAACATAATGGTGTTTCCAAATATGTTAAATTTTGAACATCAAAAGGGTTATTCGCAAATGGGTGTCGATAGTTATCCCTATTGATTAGGGATATGACACATGAAGGATCAGCCGGGGTTGGGGATCTGATCGGGCATCTCTGTTTTTGCCCCTGCAGAAGAGAAGATGTACAAGTAGATCAATTAGTCTGGCCAAAATCAAATGTGAGTTGAGGCCTGAAGATTTTCTGTCATTTGCTTTGGCAATACTTGAGACGCCATTTTGCTTGGGAGAGTTTGTCATGCCTCTCATTGATTTGTTATCTTTGTTTTTGACAGTCAGGTAATCCTGCAACAAACAAGAACAAACAAGAGAATGTGTTAGTCATGAACTCTTTCAAGAGTCAAATAACTCGGAATCGATACAACTTTACCCTTCACTTTTGCAGATGATTGGGTGAACCTGAAGTGAGAAGGGGGACACGAAGTCCTATGTCCCTTGCTTCGTTAGGTCAATTATTCTCTCGAATTGGCTCCTACATGACATGTCTTTTTACACGAAGCCAGGTGAATTTGATGTGGGTCATTTCCATGTACTAGCTTGGCCAATATTGATTTGCCTAACCATCAAATTTGGCTCTTGAATCCCGTGATGCTTCCCGCCAATAGGGGAATATGTCAAAAGTGAATTCAAAGAGGGGGAGTATTGGAAACGATACCAAATTACTCTTCTCCAAAGTTTGTATTTGTTGACTCCTATGATGTTTGAATGTCGATGACAGCCTTTTCGTCTTGGCATAGTTTGACATTTCTTTCAATTGGCCTTCCTCACTTGTGACCATGTATGCATGATTGCTGGTCGTTGATTCATCTTCAACGCCTTCCTTCTGTGGAATTTCTCCTTATGTCTTTAACTATAGCATCATTGGGCAAAAGTCATGTACCTCAAGCTTCTATGGAATCTGAGATGGACAATCAAAACCTCAAGCTTCTCCGATGGCAATTACTTCTTGTGAGAGCATGCGTCTGAATAGGAAGTCAAGTTTCTAGGTCCTCATTTTGAATAGGGGCTAGAGATCGCTTTAACTTTCTGGATTTCTTCCCCGTTGACAGTAGCCAATTTAAAGAAAGAGAAAAATCCCCTCCTTGTGCTTCTTGGGCTTGTCGAAGCTGGAAGTCCCGTTGATGAACACGCATCTGGTTGCTCTTTGTGGGAGGATATCATTCGCTATGCATGCTGGAATGTAAGTTTGATTTCAATATGCTCGTACCTATTACATCCCATCCTTTCGTTCCCGTAGATGGAAGAGAGAGGATGTCATTTTCAAAATTATGTTCGGAGAATAAAACTTACCATTTTGAAGTGGGATGATCCTTTTTGTTTGCCCCACTTTCTTGGGAGGGTTTTTGAATTTGGCGAGTTCACATAATGTGCTTGCTTCAAATGCCCCCTTTGTCACACTAAGTCAAAGGGGACGGGAATGATCTTCGAGACATGAAGTGAGTGAGTCGAAAGACAAACATGATTAAATTTATCATCTTGTTTTAACAAAAGCTTTTGGGTGATGAAATATTTTTTTATTTTCAAAATATCTCTTTAGGGGAGAAAAAGCATGAGGAAGCCCAGCCCTCGGTATTCTCCTTGGATGATATATTTTTTTCATGGTTGGATAGCATCACCGGACTGGTTTGGAGTACCGCCTCATGCTCTTAAAACAAAATATTATAACTACAATAGAGTACTTGGAATGGAAAATACAACCGTAGCACACTAGATAAGATGAGAAACATGAAATGATAAAAACAAGTAAAACCCATGAAAACTCCTATGTAAAGGAGCGCTTTGATAGTGCTGGTTTTGAAATCAAGCGCTTTTGAGTTCCTCGCCTCCAGTAGACTCGAAGTATTCGCATGAGAGGACCACTTCATTGAGGCTATGGAGATGCAACCCCTGTAACCAACAACGATGTTTGCGAGGTAAAGCCCCTATGAACAGCTTTATCATTTCTTCTTCGGCCAGTTGAGGGTAAGCTTTCATCATAAAAGCCTCCCACCTCCTTGCATACGCTCAGAAATCCTCCATTGGTCTTCTTTTAAAGTGAACCAAGCTCTGACAAGGCACTTCATTCCCAATCTGGCTTTGATACTGATGTAGGAATGTGGAAGACAGCTCATTCCAATCTCTCATGAGGTAGATATCTACTGTGATGAAACATTGTAATGCAGACCCCGTAAGACTTTCTTGGAAGGCCTGAGTTGTGAATAACATTGGGCCATGGTACCGACTCATTTCAGCATGGAGGTACTGTAAGTGGGCCACAGGGCAAGTCGTGTCGTTATACTTGCGAAGATTGGGTATCCACATTTCTAAAGGGGTCATGATCCTATGAGGGCAAGACGAGCCTGGTATATCTTGGTTAGGCCACTGGTTTTCCCACTGCATATATGTTGTAGTGGTGAATTTTTCTGTTTCAGGGAAGTTGGATTCTACCGAGATTATCCCATTGCTTTCTTCTTGGTCAAAATTTCCGAATGAGGATAAAGTATTGAAGCTATCCTCATGGTCAGAGGACAAGCTTAGTACTTCGTTAGGATCATAGCGGATAAAGACGTATGCTTCCTCTTCGACGGGCCTTCATCCCCGGATGAGAGTAGGAAACAAGTTATACGATGAATCGTCGCCATTGTCGAAATAACGCTAGAAGTCCTTGGGATTGTATTCTAGGGCCGGGAAGTCTTCGGGGTTGTACTTCTAGGGGATGGTAGCCTTCAAAGCTGTATTCTTGGGAATGCTCAAAGCTTTGGTGCGGTGGCTCGTCGGCAGATGCTGCATTTGATTTGCTTAGGCTTTCTTTTCTTGGCTTATGGTCCAAACCTTTTGAGTAAGGCCCTTCGTTTTGCCAGCTTGATTCTGTCAAGGGAAGTGAGAGACATTGAGTTTCACTATCTGATTCACTTCCCAAGTTGATAGGGGTTGGTATTCTTTGGACCCTAGCTCTTGGAGTAAGCTTGGGAGTTGTCCGTCGTGCCCCGGTCTTGAACAGGCTCTGTGTCTTTGATCTCGTACAAAGGTTCCTTGCCTTTCCTAGTGGGAAATTTTCCAGTAACAAGGTGTTGTTCAGCTGCCCATTTATCATGCAAGGCTTCATTGACATGCTCTTCTCCTATCTCAGCGACTAACGGTTCCTCGTGCTCCGCGATCATCGGCTCTTCGTAGGGCAAGGGTGATGTCAAGATGTCAATATCATATTCTTGGTGAAAAACATGAATTAGTTCCCTACAGGTTTTAAGGAGACTAATCTTCCTAACAATGTACCATCGCAAGGCAGGGGCGGTCAAGCTCGATTGGTATGATTGAATCATCCTTCGGACCAAGTAGGCCTGCAAGTAGGTCTCTAGGCGGGAGGTATCAGCATACCTTTCGCATTCAGGTGCTTTGAGTTTTTCAGGGATCTCAATGCCGGCGTAATTGGACAGGTCCATGGGATTCTGCTCCTGCAACTAGCTTAACTTTTTCATGATACTTTCAAACTGTCTATGGTACTAGCTACTCTCTGGCAAATTTGCGGGTGTCATGACAGTGTTTGAGGCAACTATAGAGTTGGGCTCAGCTTGAGTGGATTTCATTTGTCTTGAGAGTTGTTGAAGGACAATGGGCATCTGTCCTACGCCGTCTTCAATGTTAATAAGGAGATTTTGTACATCATTCTGATCGGGTCCTATTGCATGAGGCCATTCACGAGCAATTGGTGGCCGACGATTCATAATTACCTGGTTGTTACGAAAACAATGAATGAGCACGCAAGTAAACAAAGATTGACCCATGGCAATGGTCTAACTGCTTTTTATTTATCAAAAGAGGATTTATAGACCCAACTCCTAACATCTAGAACTTGAAATTGAAAAGACAGATGAAATACTAGATATTAAACAAAAGTCCCTAAACAATGGGACAAAACTTTCACACTATTAACACTAAGGGGCACATGATTGCTAATTTATATGCGACGGGGAGCCTTGTTCTTGCGCGGATGCTTGCTTTCTTGGGTCGGCTCTGAGGTGTGCATCCAGTCCATTCCCAAATCCCTCTCCATGAGCTCTGCTTGCTCGTGTTGGCTGCTCTCGCTGATTGAGTGAGGGACTAATGGCTTCCATCTTTTCGGGATGCGATGGTTGTGGATGTAGGACATGGAGGCGTGGTGGGCTTTTTCTTCTCCCTCAAGCCCTTCAGGTACCACGATCCTTTTGCGATGGCACTTGTCCCAAGCTTCCTGAGCGGTAGAAACTTCGAATGCGTAGTCACTGCTTGTGTTGAAAAGAACTGGAGGGATCATCCTCTTGAAAGGTGGTGGGATCTCCCGAAGGGCTCCATATTGTCGTGCCACTCGATAAGGGTAATAGGGAATGGCGCCGGTGAGGCCGAGCAACGGAATTGGGCGGGTGCGTATGAAAGCAAAGCGAGCTCTCTTTTCATGGAACCAACCAGCACACCATTGGAATGCCTCAGGAGTTGGGTCTCTTAGGAAGTTTACCCAATTTAAACAGCTTTGATTGGGAATGTATGGTCCTAAAACCATAAATTTTTGTAATGGATTTTCAAAAGCATTTGTTTCAGATGATCGCATGAAGTCTCGAAATTCGCTTAAGTGAGAAAAGAACCAAACTTGTAAAATTTTAGGAGATGCTCGCATGATTTTTTCCGAATTGTCTTTAAAACGATTAAAAAGACAAGAATGTTTCAGTTAAAATCATGTTGACATAATTCCCCCTCTTAAGATTTGATCAACTATCCATGCCATCTTGGGAGTTATGGCATTTCTTTGATGGGGGAAGATGATGAGCCCGAAAAAGGCTAGGAGGAAAATCTCACTTTTCTGAGTCATAGGCTGATTTTGGAAACATGCATTCATAAATTCCAGTGGGCAGGTATTATGGTTGTTTTCAAGAATTTGCCTCATGACGTGGATTTCAGTTCCTAAAAGTTGCGCCAACCCGCGCCATGGTAGGGTGCATGTCGATGGTTTGACGAGCTTTTTCTCAATAGGCATTCCAGGATGATGATGTATTCTTCCGGGTTGGGGTTAGCTCAAACCTACCGAATATAAAAGTAACCGTCTTCGGGCACCAGAAATGTGCCATGGCTTGTATGACTTAAGGGCGAACAAAGTGATTTGGATCAACGATAGGAGATGACCGACTTTGGCCTTCACACGCTCTTGGGCAACCGATCTAATTGACCCCACCATCTAAAGAGCTCCGCCTTGGGAGTAGGAATGAACTGGATATCGTCTTTCCCCATCGTATATAAACTGGGACTTGAAAAGCTTATCCTAAATTGCCATGGGCCAAATAAAAAGACTGAATAACAGTAAAGAAATCACTTTGCTTTTAAAGAAAAATGGCAAGCACAAAGACATGCATGGGACGTGCGGCTCGATTTCTAACTGAGAAGGATTGGTGAGATTAAAAGGATATCCGCCCATCGCAGTCTCGCGTTAGCATCATACCCTCCTAACCTCAGCTAAGAAATTCGAGGAAAAGAAAGGCAACCTCTACATCGCAGTCTCGCGTTCGAGGTCGTATCTTTCTTAACATCATCCTAGAAATCCTATGGCGGCCTAGGTCCGACGGCCGGGTTATGTGTGCCATGTGTAGTGTTTAAAACAGTAAAGCATGCACAGCTGTTTATAATCACAAAACATTTTATTTTGACAAATGAAAAAACTTTAAGCTATTACCCTGCACAAAAGGAAAAAACCCAAGTTAGCAAGGCATTTAAACAAAGATAAAATGGCCTAAGTCCTCACATTCCCCAGTGGAGTCGCCAAGCTGTCGCGACCTCTTTTTTTCTGGCGCCCGCAATCGGGTACGAGCGCCTAAGGAGGCTAATGGCTCGGCTGAATTTATTAAGCTCGGACTCTCCCAAGTCCACCAATTCACGACTTTAATAGTTTGAGTTTTTAACCTATAAATCAATTTTTAAATGGAGTCGCCACTAATCGATTTGGAGTGGGTCGATTAGAAACCCAAGCGAAGTATCGGGAGAAATACTCGATCCCGCGCAAACTAGAGAAATTAGGATCGGGGACTTGATTACACTAGTTAATCACTAACGCCCTTTCGGTACCTAATCTTGTTTAAACCCTAAGGCTTTTTGGATGTTTGAGAGATTTTCCATGCATTTTTGGGAGGAAAAACATTTTTTGAGTCATTTTCTAATTTTTTGGACACAAAAGGGATTTTTTGGGGTTTTCTGGTATTTTTTTGGAAAAATACAAGTCTTTTTGGCTTTTTTCTGAATTTTTTTGGCTGAATTTTTGGCTTTTTTTTTTGGAAAATATGAAATATTTTTTATTTTTTTTTTTTTTTCGAAAAATAAAATATTTTTTAATATTTTTTGATATTTTTGGAAAATAAATTATTTTTTGATTTTTCTCGATTTTTTTAGAAAATAAAACATTTTTCAACAATTATTAATATTTTTCGATTTTCTGGAAATTAAAACATTTTTTAATATTTTTTGAAAATAAAACACTTTTTGATTTTTTTTGAAAATAAAATATTTATTATTTTATATTAAAATAACAAAATAAAACTGACCCGGGTCGGATCCGCGGGTTGGGCCCGACCCGGGTCGGCGACCCAAACGCAACGCGGGCCCGACTCGGATTTTCATCTTTTTTATTTTATTTTTTTACGACCCGATCTTCCGCCGCACCCGCAATTTGCGGAATCCCTACCCGGGTCCCGATCCGGGTCCGACCCGACAACCCGGGGTTGCGACCCGGAAAATCGGGAACCCTAGGGTTCCCGAATCGCGGCGCCGAGGCACAACGGCGACGGCGGCGGCAACGGCGACGACGGCGGCGACAGCGACGGTAGTGACGAGGGTTGGACTGCGGAGGGGGGAAACTATGGCGACGGCAACGGTGGCAGTGGCTGTAGCACTACCTGTTCGTGGCGATGGCGTCCGAATGGTGGTGGCTGTCAAAGGGCTGCAGGTGTGGGCGGCGAATTGGCGACGGCGTCCCTGCAATTTCCAGATCTGGTGCAACCTTGGCGAATCGGCTACTGCAACGGCGTCGGAGCGGTGGCGGAGACGCGGCTGCGCTGGCGACGGCGAATCCCAGATCTGGTCAGATCTGGGCCGTCATTGGCTCGCCTCGCTGCTCGTGCTTCCTCCTCTCCCCCCTACTTCCTCCTCTGGCGAAGCTTGGATCCACGGCCGCGAGTCTTCGGACCCCCCTGAAGTCTCTTAGTGGGGTGTCCAAGGCTGCGACTCGATCCGCCTCTCTCCCTGCAGGTTCGCTCGCCGACGGCCTCCCCCGATGTCTCTCGGTGGGAGGTCGTTTAAGCTCACGACCTGCCTCCTCTCTCGCTCGCTCCTCGATTCCTCCCCCGAAGTCTCTCAGTGGGAAGATCTCGAAGCTCGCTGCTTCGTTCTTCAACGAAGGTGGTGCCTTTTTATAGGCGAGGGGGCAGCCGGTCGACGGAGCTTTGACCGCCGATCCCAGTGCGCCGAGTGGCCTCCGCCGGCCGAACCGACGTCCCATCCGACGCCAGCTACTCCCTGCACGTCCTTATCCGACGCCAGCCACCCCCTTGCTCCACGTGCGCTACTGTTCCTCCATTTTGCTCCGGCGTCGCGCGCGTCCTCTTCTCCGGCGTGTGCTGCTTATCCGGTTGAGGAAGAAGACAAGGAGAAAGGGCCGGGCTGAACCATGCGGCTGGGCCTCGCGGGCCTGCGAAGGAAAAGAAAAGAGGGAGGGGCTAGGCTTTGAAGGCCCAGCCCTTGTGGCTGTTGGCTTATGCTTTTCTTTTTGTTTCTTTTCATGTTTTTATTTGTTTTTTTGTTGCTTTCTTTTTCTTTTCTTTTTTATTATCTACTTACTCTAAATGAAAAAATAAATTAAAAACTTAATTAATAAAATAAAATAGGCCTAAAATTAAGGCATCAACAGTTGTGTGTAAATATGAGTATGAATTCTTCATTAAGCACTTCTTAAGGGGATTTAAAAGTACAATTATTTTAGTTTTAGGGCGGGTCTTAATGAAGTTATGAATCTCCTTTTTTTCGGGTGGATTTTGCCTTAAGGAGAATCACATACTTTCCTTAATGAAGGCACCTAACCTCTTTGATTCTTTGGAAGGAAAGGAGACTAGAAGGCAAGTATAAATTCTCCTTCCATATTAGCTTCCTTTTTGCCCTCTCCATTGTCCTTTTTTTCTTTTTATTATTTTATTATTATTTTTTAAATTATTTGTAAAAAGCCCAATGCAAATAGTATTTACCAAACAATATTTATATCTCATGAAAATTCCTTAGCCTAAAATCCTTTGCATTGACAAAAGCTCTCCCTGATGTACTCTGCATTGACATGGCTTCCTCACTAAAAGAGGTAAGCTCTCAAACGTCCTTCAATTAGTAATTTCGAGAAAAGGACTATGTTCTTGCTCGTCCTTGCCATGCCTCGGTAGAGTACATAGTCTAATTATTGCCTATAAGTAAACTAACTATATATAATTGTCCATTTTTGTAACTCACTCACATAGTGGTTAGAGGAAAGGGATGAAACAAAAATAAATCTTAGAAGAGAAAAGTGTTTTGGTAAGCATTGGAACACAATTAAGTGGACACACATCAATTGTTATGCTTCTCGTGTGATATTATGAGGTAAAACGGTTTATAGTAAATTGAAAGTGGGAAGTAAAGTAAGAGAGTCATCTTCAGCACTCAATAATAGTTTATATGTTGCATTATTTAGTATACCTATTTAGCAACCCAGAATTAGTAAATATAGCATTTCTCCTTTTATTAAAGTCGACATGGTCCATGAATTTTGACATTCTCATTCTTTATTGACCAGTTTTTTTTATGTGCTATTAACCCACAGCTAAGAGTTTGTTGTATTTCGTGCGCCGTTCATAACAAAAATGTAATAGATCATAATTAGGTTATGTTCATTTCACGGAAAATAAATAATTTAAAAAAATTCCTAAAAACTATTGCTTGTATCACTTACAAAAATAAATAAACGGAAATATTTTCATCATTCACGAAAATATTTAGATATAAATTGTTGTTGATGATGAAAATATTTTTATTGACTAATTATTTTAAGTGATATAGGATATTGGTTTTAGGAAAATATTTTTTAAATTATTCATTTTCTACTAAACATATGAAACCTTGGAATCAAAAACATAATAACATAGTCACCACATGTGCAATGGACCCAAATGTTTATAAGTTTATAACAAGCAACAAAAACAACATTGCTGAAAAAGATGGTGGCATTGGGTTTATCTGAAAAATGAACTAAAACTCACTTGACAGCTTCTATGAGAGAGGTTAGATGGGCATAGTGGCATCTAATCCTCGTGCCATCCTTCAACGCTGTTCTTATGGGGAGTTACATGCAAAATGCTACTATATTCGACTATCTATTTCTCCCATTAATAATTAAATTATTCTGGCTTATGAAAATCAAATTGTAAAGCTAAGCGGGGCAACTGAGAACCCTACCATTCTCTGTGATGTGATGAATAAGGTATGGGCATGTTAATAATCACACTCTTTTCAGCTTATTCCGGGCAAAGTCTTCCTTCCTTTCCCCCATCAATGCGTGGACAGAGCCTTCACTCCACCTCCTTCAATACATATTGCATGCACAAAATGTTAAATTTCATAGTTCACGAAAATATTTTCATGCTAAACCAAATTTGACTCCATTTCTTTAGACACATCACGTGCATGATATGACAATGATATCAGGATAATCTTGTGGATGGGAGAGTCATCTCTATAGAACAAACGATCATTTGAAGCATTGCGAATTTTTTTATTATATGAAATCGATTCTATGTATAAACATGTGATTGGACATGTCAATATAAAATCGGATCAATTAAATTACATGGGATAATTTCTTATATTGTTTTTCTCTTTTCTGTGGCTTGTCTTAATCCCCTAGTCAACCATGGACAATGGAACACATTTTCCCCCTCCCTAAATTAATAAATCTTGAGTTGGGCCTTTGGACTTCGAAATGACTTGCATAGTGCCACTACACCTTGAGACCTAATCTTGTGTCATGCATGTATTCTACACAACTTTCCTAAGGTAGATAACGCATATCATAAAAAATTATCATTCATAGTCGAGATTTATCAATTCATTGAATTTTTTTATTTGTCTGTGTCATCCAAGTGGCAAAGTTGATGGCGCACTCTGCCCCTTTAATAGCAACAAAGTAACATATCATAATTAGAGTCAAAAGGATAGGAACAAAGTGATCATATGTGTAATGGACCGAATTTTATAACAAACAATAACAGATAACATTGTTGGAATAATAGTGAAATTGAAAATGAAATTTATTGCCTCAACTAATAATTTTACTTATAGATGAGATGGATGACTCGATGGTGTGTTTTAAGAGGTATAAAACATCTAATTCAAAATTAGAAAGAAAATATAGTAACTACATCAATCTTAATTTTTCTTTCCTTAAAGATTGATGACAAGAAAAGTGCCGAGTTCCGATAGTCGTCTCGTGGATTTTAATATCTCGCATGAGAATTTCGAAAGAGTGGGATTGCATCAGAATTTGATTGGGGACAAGGAGGAAGGCGGTTGTGCAGTGGCAAATGTGTAATTAAGTTGGCCAGTGGAACCACGAATCTATGCACGACTTAGAGAGAAAAAGAGAGTCAATGTCCTACATCGTCTCAGGTTCAATGTCGAGGGCCCCGCCCATGACAACTCAGGACAAGGTGATGCATTATTCCAGATTCACCGACAAACGCATCGTTAAGGGCCGCCAAGGAGGCACAATTCCCGGGCTCACCTTGCCTGAGCCAATCGCTTGGGCCACCTGAGGTTGTGCGTCTGGGTTCACTTGGCCTCGTTGGAGGCTTAGTTAGAATATACAATCCTACCCATTATTATTTGTTCAACTTGGTCTTCAACTTTGATTCTTCTGGTCAGGCTTTTGTGGGTTGTGTGTAAAGACAAGTATGAATTCTCCATTAAGCACTTATCTTAAGGGAAATTAAAAGTACGATTCTTTTAGTTTGAGGGTGGGTCTTAATGAAGTTATGAATCTTCATTTCTTTTTGGGTAGGTTTTGCCTTGAGGAGAATCACATACTTTCTCAACTTAATGAAGGCACCTAACCTCTTTGATTCCTCGGAAGGAAAGGAGAATAGAAGGCAAGTATAAATTCTCCTTCCAGATTAGCTTCCTTTTTGCCCTCTTCATTGTCCTTTTCTTTTTCTTTTTTTCTTTTTTAAATTATTTGTAAAATGCCCAATGCAAATAGTATTTATCAAACACAATATGTATTTTTATAAATAGGATTTACCAAACAATATTTATATTTCATGATAATTCCTTAGCCTAAAATCCTTTGCATTGACAAAAGCTCTCCCCGATGTACTTTGCGTTGGCATGGCTTTCCTCACTAAAAGATGTAAGCTCTCAAACGTCCTTCAATTAGTAATTTCGAAAAAAGGACTATATTCCTGTTCGTCCTTGCCATGCCTCAGTAGAGCACATAGTGTAAATATTACCTACATGTAAACTAACTATACATAATTGTCCATTTTTGTAACTCACGTCACACAGTGGTTTGAGGAAAGGCATGGAACAAAATTAAATCTTCGAAAAGAAAAGTGTTTTTGTAAGCATTGGAACACAATTAAGTTGACATACATCGATTGTTATACTTCTCGTGTCCTATTATGAGGTAAAACGGTTTATAGCAAATTGAAAGTGGGAAGTAAAGTAAGTGAGTCATCTTCAACACTCAATAATAGTTTATTTGTTGCATTATTTAGTATACCAATTTAGTAACCCAGAATTAGTAAATACAGCATTTCTCCTTTTATTAAAGTCGACATGGACATTCTCATTCTTTACTGACCAATTTTTTTATGTGCTATTAACCCACAGCTAAGAGTTTGTTGTACACCATGTGCTGTTCATAACAAAAATGTAAGAGATCATAATTAGGCTTTGTTTATTTCACGAAAAATAAATAATTTGGAAAACATTTTTCCTAAAAAAAGATTGCTTGTATCACTTACAAAATTAAATAAACGAAAAATATTTTCATCGTTCACGAAAATATTTTGATATAAATTGTTATCGATGATGAAAATATTTTTATTGACTAATTATTTTAAGTGATATAAGCCATCATTTTTAGGAAAATATTTTTTAAATTATTCATTTTATACTAGCCATACAAAACCTTGGAATCCAAAACATAGGAACATAGTCAGCACATGTGCAATGGACCCAAACGTTTATAACAAGCAACAAAAACAACGTTGCTGAAAAAAATGGTGGCATTGGGTTTATCTGAAGAATGAACAGAACTCACTTGACAGCTTATATGAGAGAGGTTAGATGGGCACAGTGGCATCTAATCCTCGTGCCATCCTTTAACGCTGTTCTTATGGGGAGTTACATGCAAAATGCTACTATATTCGACTATCTATTTCTCCTATCAATAATTAAATTACTCTGGCTCATGAAAATCAAATTATAAAGCTAAGCGGGGCAAATAAAAACCCTACCATTCTCTGTGATGTGATAAATAAGGTGTGGGCATGTTAATAATCACTCTTTTCAGCTTATTCCGGGGAAAATCTTCTTTCTTTTCCCCCATCAATGCGTGGACAGAGCCTTCACTCCACCTCCTTTTATACATATTGCATGTACAAAATGTTGAATTACTCTATTAGGCATTTGGTTGAATAATACTAATTGTCGTTATAATAGCCAACCTTAAAATATTAGACTGCGTTTGGCAATCTGGATAAAATTCGGGATATGATATGATTTATCATATCTTATGTTTGGTACTCACTCGGAACGGGATAAAGTCGGATATAAGGGAGATATATGTAGGATAAAATTATCCCATGATGAATGTGCGATAAAGGTGAATATAATTTCTAATATCCATAATAGAAAATTTATTTTTCTCGAATAACAAACTTATTAAGTTAAAAAATTGAAACTATATTTCAATATAAATAATATTTGAATTCTAATTTAAGAAATAAAAAATAAAAAATAGAAATTTATTTTTAATTAATCTTATTTTAATTTTATATATTCAACTTTAATTCTATCTTATAATAAACATTCAATCTATAGATTAAATATTTATATTTATTGTATATTTTAGGTATGTTAGTACAATTTATTATTTGATAAAATTTTATTAAAGAATGATGAAAGGGGAAAAAAAAGAAATAATAAAGAAAATAATATTAAAAAGAGGAAAAATAAAATAAAAACAAATTAATGAATAGTGTTACAAGATATTTTCACCATATCCATTTATGAATATTTAGGTTCGTTTATAATGACATGTCATTTATAACAAAAAAATTGTATATGATATGATATGAATATATTTGAGCTTTAATATTGTGATTCACAAAAACAATGGACGTGATATAAAAAAATCCAATGATTTCATATCACGCCCTATCCAATTCTATTTCGATTAAAATCAGACGACCAAACGTAGCGCATTGTTTTGATGACGTAATCGATGTGACCTCATAAGGCATAGAATATTATAGTGCTCGTTTTGAGTCTCAGGAGAAATGAGAGCATGTAAATTATTCATTGTTGCTGTTGGTTCTCTGGGCGAACTCCTTGCTCCATCGCAGGGGACGATGGAGGAAAGAGAAAAGAAAGAGAGGAGAAAGTTTAAAGAGAAAACAAAGTTGAAATTAGTGGGCCCATTTGGACATGTGCTAATCAACTACTGGACTAGAGCATGAATACTTTCTCTGGAAGGAACAGTCTCTCCTTTGTTCCAAAACCTGTAGCCATAAAAGTAGTAGCAATTCTTTCTTTTTCTTTTCATTTTTGTTTTTGCTTATAAAGCATCGATTCAAACGATAAAAAACCCATTTAAGGCAAAGGCGGAGAAACGCAGACCAATTCTTCACAAGAAATGGCTGCTATTCGCTACAAGGAGCAATTGGGTTGGTATGTAATCACTCTCAAGCTCCGAGAAACTGTGGAATCTCGACTTCCCAAGAAATCAACTTATGGGAGCAAAATCGTCTCCGACTATGAGCCGAGGCCTTCCAAGTCCGAGTGGGCCATCTCCATGGAAAAGAATCTTGCGCAAGGTCGCCAGGAAAACATGCCAGGCTCGTGGGCAAAGCTCTCCATTTACCGGATCCCACGCTATCTCAAGAATGGTGAGGACAAGGCCTGGGTCCCCCAGATCGTCTCCCTCGGGCCGTACCACCACGGTGAGGAGCACCTCCGCCATATGGAGCAACACAAGTGGCGCTGCCTCCGCCGCATTCTCGAGCGCTCTGGTCAGAGGATAGCCCTCTATCTAGACTCAGTGAAGAAGGTCGAGCGAAGAGCTCGCGCTTGCTATGAGGAAAAGATATCCATGAGCCGCAACAAGTTCGTAGAGATGATGGTTCTCGATGGGTGCTTTGTGATCGAGATGTTCCAAGGATTCGCCAAGGGGTTCGGGAAACTTGGCTACGCTTTCAATGACCCTGTCTTCTCAATGCAGGGATCGATACTCCAGATCCAGCGAGACATGATCATGCTCGAGAATCAGATCCCACTCTTCATACTTGACCTGTTGCTCAATCTCCAGCTCAAGGACCCCGAACAGAATGGGCGTGTGGCCAAGTTGGTGATCCGGTTCTTCAACTGTCCGTGGTTCTATGACTCTCTGATGCTGCGGTTCCACCTCTTAGACAGCGAAAGATTGAAGTTCGACCCATTATGCGACCATGGCTGGGTCCATTGCCTCGAAGTGTTCCGACGGAGCCTCCTATACTTGGGATCGAATAGGTCCAAGACCAGGCAATGGGTGCAGAGCCGGCGACAGCTCACCTTCTGCTTGACCGAGCTCCAAGAAGCCGGGATCCAAATAAAGTGTAGAGTTGCCCACAGTTTGGGTGACATCCAGTTCAAGGACGGGATTCTTGAGATCCCGCCCCTTAAGATCCACGAAGGGACAAGGTCACTATTCCTCAACTTGATAGCTTTCGAGCAGTCTCACTTCAATTGCAGCAACTACGTCACCTCATATGTAATCTTCATGCACAACTTGATCAATTCCCCCGAGGAGGTCCGGTACCTCTGCAACTGTGAGATCATCGAGCACTGCCTTGGGAGCGACGCTGAGGTGGCTGACCTCTTCCACCGGCTTTGCCAGGAGGTGCCATTCAACCTCCAAGACAGTTATCTCTGGAACATATATCTTGATCTGAGGGAATACCGCTTTGGATCAATTCCCTTATATTTCTTCGGTCCCACTTCCTATAGATGCTGTGGTGCGATAGCATCCAGGCTCGCGGTCTTGTGGAATTTCTTGAAAGCCCTTCCCACCCGCAAGTGGAGAGCCATTCTCGCCCGCAAGTGTAGAACCTGGAAAGCCATTCTCGACACCAAATACTTCGACAGTCCCTGGTCAATCGCTTCCTTAATTGCCGCTTTCGTTTTACTTGGGCTGACTTTTTTACAGACCTTCTATGCAGTCTATGCCTACTACACGCCGCGGTCTTGATTGCTTATCTAGTCTTAATTATCCGATACGTAAATGTCGAACTGATTAATCAAATTATGTGGTGTAATTTCTTTTTTCTCTTTTTTGACTACTCCCAATCCTCAGGTCAACCCTGGATAAAGGACTATAATTTCCCCCTCTCACAATTAATAAATCTTAGATTGTGCCTTTGAAGTTTGGAATAACTTTGTGCAGTGCCACTGCCACTTGGGATCTAATCTCGGGTTGTGCCTTGACTGTGTGGGAACTTTATAAGGTAGATAGGCTGTCATAAACTATTGTAGTCCAATAGTTAAAATTTGTCAATTCATTGATTTTTTTGGCTCTTTTGATATCATCCCGATGGCAGAGTTGATGGTATGCTCTGCACCTTTCATAACAAAAAAAGTAATGGATCATAATTATAGTCGAAAGCATGGGAACGTTATTATCTCAAGTGTGGGGGGACCCAAATGTTCATAACAACAGACGACATTAGTGCAAAAACGGTGAATTTGGATTTATCTGAAAATGAAATGTATTGCCTCAACCGATAATTTTTCCTCAAAAAATGAGATCGATGACCAAGTGGTGTGCCTTGAGAGATTCAAACCTCTTACCCAAAATTGAAAAGAAATATTAGTAACACCAACCTCAAATTTTCTTTTCTTTCCCCTTTCGTGGTAAATAATAATTAAAAATTTGACTATTGGGTCAGTTGAAACGCTGAGTTCCTTCGTGCATGTAAACTCAGTATTGATTTTATGCTCAATTTATATCTGAATTGATGTTGATGAGTGATTGGCGATTTAAGGAATACATATGGTGGAATTATTTTTAAAAAGAATTAATAACAACACCTAATAGATTCTGCACAAATGATTGTTATTTTGTAGGGGTGGTCCATATGAGCTACTTTGCCCAATTGATGATATTAACTTAAAAGTAATTAATAATGATAAATGATGCATATGAAGCTCCTTTTGAATCTAGGAAAATGTGGGATTTCTATAAGCTATTTTCCGGGAAAATAACAATATTTTCCTGTGTTTGGCTTAAACTTGAAAATGAACTAGAAGTTATTTTCTGTTGTTTGGTATGTAAAATTCAATTTGACTTTTCTCCATATAGGCCTTTTAATAAATAAATAAAAAAATTTCTACTTTTTCATTTATTCTTTTAATTTTTTATTTTCCACCTTCTTCTTCCTTGGTCAATTGCCGGACATAGTGACAATCGGCGACTGACTAAAAAAGGAGTTGGAGCTAGAGCTCACCCCTTGCCAAATTAGTGAGCTAGAGGCTCGTGCTCGTTGAGCTTGCCAAGCTTGCTAATTTGGCGAGTGGCAAGCTCAAAGCCTCAAGCCTTGCTGGATAGATGAGCCAAAGGCTCGAGCTTGCCCGAGGCCGACAACCTTGAGGCTCGCTTGTGGGCGGTTGCCAGCTGTTGCCGTGGCCAACGACTGGCGGCGAAAGAAGGAAAAATCAAAAAAGAAAGAAAAGAAAAAAGAAAAGAAAAGGAAATCGAATTTTTAAAGAAAGAAAAAAAGAAAGAAGTTGGGGCTAGCCAAGGCACAAGATAAAAGAAAATGATTGAGGAAAATGTTTTCCCCTACTTGAAAAGTGAAAAACATATTTCTCTATTTTAAAAGACTTTTTTCCATTGATAAAAAATATTTTCCTTGATAAGTTTATTTTCCATGAAACGAATGTAGGAAAATCCGTAAAACGTTTTTCATGAAATCAACATAGCCTAGATGTTGGAAAATCTCTCCTTTTGTCCAATTTCCTTATAGCAGCAATTCAATATTTAAAACGAAAGAATGGCAAAGGCAGAGAAAAACAGACAAATTCTTCACCAAAAATAGTTGCCGTTTGCAACAAAGAGCTCTTGAGTTGGTATTTAATCACTCTCAAGCTCAGAGAAAGGAATCTGGACTCCCCAAGAAATCAACCTCTAGTGCATCCACAGAATTAATAGATCACCACCACCATCACCACCACTACCAGCAGCAGCCTCGGGACCACCCGGTTCACAATCTCAGCGAAAACCATTTGAGGCTCTCCGGATCGTTGTCGAGAACAACTGGCGAAAACGTCTCTGAAGATGAGCTGAGGCCGCCTTAGTCCGAATGGGTCATCTCCATCAATCCTGCACTATCTCAAGGACGGTTAGGACAAGGCCTACATCACCCCGATTGTCTCCCTCAGGCAGTACCACCACGGTATGAAGTGCCTCTGCCAGATGGACCGTCACAAGTGGCGCTGCCCCCACCACTTCCTCAGGCGCACCGGTCATGAGATAAGCCTCTTTATAGACTCAGTGAAGGAGTCAAGGAAAGAGCTTGTGCCTGCTACAAGGGGGACGATATTGCAGCAACGAGTTCGTGGAGATGATGATTCTTGATGGGCGCTTTGTGATCGAGTGGTTCCAAGGTGTTGCCAAGGGGTTCAAGGAACTTGGCTACCCTTGCATTGACCCTATCTCCTCAATGCAGGAATCCATATGCACATGATCGTGCTGGACATGATCATGCTCAAGAATCAGATCCTACTTTTCATACTTGACCAGCTGCTCAACTTCCAGCTCGGCAACCCTAACCATAAGAGCCTCGTCGCCAAGCTGGCACTCTGGTTCTTCGATCCTCTAATGCTGATGGACGAGCCTTTGACCAAGCTTTAGCCGCAACAGGCTGGAGTCTCTCAGCTACGCCAGCCCCTTTGACTGGTTATCAGACCAGGGCAAGTTCCATTGCCTTGAAGAGTTCCGGCAGAGCCTCCTCTGCTTGGCCCCGAAGCCAGAGCCAAAGGCGTGGATCAAAGCGATGGTCGCACTCCAACCAGGTCACCAACAAGAGGCAGTGGCAGCTCATTTACTGCATTTACTGTGCGACAGAGCTTCAGTATGCTGTGATCAAATTCAGAAAGAGGAAGATGGACAGGTTCTGGGAAATTCAGTTCAAGGACAGGACCCTCTAGATCCCACAGCTTCTGATCCACGATGGGATGAGGTAACTCTGCCTCAACTTGATAGCCTTCGAGCGGTCTCACTTCGATTGCAGCAACGACATCACCTCATACGTAATCTTCACGGACAACTTGATCAACTTCCTGGGGGAAGTTGATCAAATGGATTTGTTCTACCAATTCCTAAAAGCCTTGTGGCATTAGAACAAACCTCAAAGCCTCCTAACAACTCCACAAGCATCTTTAAAGCAGCTTTCTGGTAACCCCTCCCATCTTAAATAAGGACAAATCATTGCTGACAGTATATGTACTGCGAACCCATGAAAGGCAAGCAAGAGAGGGACTGAGCTGGCCAAGGCCGACACTTTCAGTGTCTACCCGAGAGCAAAAACGATCTTAGCTTCCAGCAGAAGGTCGTCATCTAAAACAACACCATTACCAATTAATGCTATGGAATCCTCGCTCAATGAACGTGCAAGTAAAGACATCCATCACTGATAATCATCCTCCTTTGAGCACCAAGAGAAATCCTACAACAGTGTTTGAATACAGAAATCATGAGGATTTTGAAGCTAATTCATGTTACAACAGTACATCCTCTCATAAATTGAATGGGCAAGGGAGAATTAATAAAGGACAAGAGGAGATAAACACAAAATAGGTAATAAAAAGGGAACTAAGAACTTCAGCTATATTAAAATGACAGCAGTTAAAAAAAATTGCCATGTCTAAAGAACAAATTGGGACTACCCCTTATTAAAGCTAAGAAAGAAAAATTACAATTAATTCAGTCCTCTCCAGAAGTTTCCATGATGGTTTTTGTAGGCTATCTAAAAGATCTCTTTAAGATAGGTGGAGTATCAGGCAACATGCCAAAATAGTTTTTGAGCCAATCTTTTTGGCATGACACCAGAGATAAGACAAGCCTACTCGAGAACCATAGATACTCATACTTGAAATATTTAATCCCTCGGAAGGCTCGCACTCTCAGTTGAAGATGCTCTCTTTCCATCATAGTGCTGATGAAAAAGAAGTAGAGTCAAAATGCAAAATAAGTATGCAAAGCAAAAATTGGAGAAGCAGACATGCAGAAAAAAGAAAAAGAAAAAAAGAAAAAATGGTTCAGCATACCCATTTGCCGAAAGAAATTGGGACATATTTGTACTTGACCATAAGCATTATCTGTCTCCTCATTGTAATCGCAAACAACATGACCCAGTAGAAAGGAGTACTGAACAGAAGACAAGTACACCAACCACGCTGAAGAACATCATTACGAAAGCAATCTCAAATGCCCATGTGATTTGAACCCTTCCATTGAGAGACAAGAAGAATACGTTCAATAAGTAACCATCCAATCTAAGCAGGAAGTGAATTTTTATATTCAAAAGCTCTCTCAAAGGAACCAATGTAATCAATGGATCAAAATTCAAATCTTCAAAAGCATAAGCATTTGACACTTCTATATGACATTCTCGATTTAGTGCGAAACATTGGTTGGTTTTGAATCAATTAAATGACGAGAATATTGTCATTCAAAGATTGTTTAAAAAAAAAGGCTACACATCTGAAAGGACATAAAAGAAGTAAACATATCATTACAGAGAGAGTCTAAGCCTCTCAATTCACTCCAGTTAACTTTACGTTGTCAGTTTCAATTGCCCCGCATGAATAAACTCACTCGTCTACGTGTAAATGGAAAGAAAGATCATATATAGAAGCAAATCAAGAACGCTATTACAGTAAAATCATATCAAAAAAGCATTTTTACGTCACATAAAATCAGTCTCAAGTCAAGAACAAGCAACTGTTTTGTGATAACAAAATGCAAACACGAAACCCAGACAACATGATGCTTCCACACTATTCAACTTCTTCAGTCGCTAGATTTTGAATCTAGTCATGAGACATCGGGCACCTCTTTTTCACCCCAAGCCCAGCTAAAAGCATCACATTCTTAAAACTTAATAAACACCAATTTCACCGGTCTCTCGCAAATTCCAAACTATTCCACTTCCTCCAAGAAATCCAAGTTGAAGGCAAAAATCATCACGCCAATCGAATCCTTCCACTTGAAGTCAGAATACCCAGAACACACGATTCATCTTTCTCCTCCAAAATGAAGCAGATCAATTCCACCAGATCCAATTAATAGCAAATCGGAATGACCAATGCCACAGTGCCCCCTAAATCAACTCCCACTGAGAAAAACTAGGATCAGTCCTCAGTTGAAAAGCTTGACAAAACACTACCTAAACGTTAAAAACACAAATTTTACCAATCTCTCACAAATTCAGTCTATACCATCTGCCTCCCAAGTTATCCAAACTTGAACGCACAAATCGTCAACTCCAACGAGTCTTTCCACCCTCAAAATACCTCTAATTCAGAATACCGAGAACAAAAATTCGATCTTTCACCCCGGAAATGACGCAGATCAAATCCACCAAATCCAACTGATAGCTAAATGCAATTACCAATCGAAAATAATAATGCGAACCGATCCCAACCGTAAACCTACCAACACTTGAACTCGGGAGTCGGCGGACGGAGGGCCTGAACTCGTCGGAGCCTCGGGTGGGAAGGGACGAGCCGCCGCCTTCGGCGAGTTCCTGGAGCTCCGGGTCGAGCTGAGGGGAGAGGAAGCCGATGAGCGGGTTCAGCACGTAGATGCCCAGCGCGGGCGTCACGATGTAGAACGCCTTCGTGAAGTAAGCCCCGGACGAGGTACGTGCACGCCACCGCCAGCGTCGCTACACACGCGGCACCGACATGTCCAGCAGGTGCTGGTACGGTGGTACCGCTGCGAGATGGCGGACGTCCACTGCGACGCGGCGGAGGCGGCGGTTGGCGTTAGTGGTGACTGGAGTGATTAATTGATGGGCTCGGGCCGGGCCCTTTGAGATCGGGCCTAATTTTTTGCCCACGCTTGCCCAATATATAGGAATAAGTTTTGCGTACAGAATACTCGGGTCGGGCTTTATAACTAATTAGCCTTGTCCAATTAATCCAGAAGTGCCTTTTGAGTACATGTGGCTTAGCTTGGGCTTGGGCTTGGGCGAGCCCATGGGCCGCGAGCCTCATAATTAAGTCTAGTGGCAATTTTTAGATAATTCACTATAAAATCCATATTGCCACACCCGACAGATTGGGAGAATCAGGACGAGCTATCGCACCTCCCTTATTTATAAAGCTTAAATGCTATCTTGTTGCCTGTCGACCTCCTTGAACCGTGACTTGGAAGAGTTGCCACATGAAGCGTTACAATCAACTTATATTTTCCTCTCTGTTCAAATTTTCAATTTTCTTCATTTTTAATTTGTTTGTTAAAAAAAAAAATCGATTTCACAATTGATAGCCGTTATAATTAATTATGGTGATTTTGAAATCAACTTTAAAAATCACGATGAAACCTTAAAGACTTGATCTTCAAAAATCACGGCTCGCCTTGATCTTCCAAGGAGTGATAATTACAAACTGAAATATGAAAATTTTATCTTATTTGGAGGATAAGTTTGTAAAATACACCGAAAAGAAAAAAAGGAAAAAAATATTGAAAATGGGAGGAAAAAAAAAAGAAAAGTCGGAGGGGTTCCCTTTCTGCTTCAGCAGTGGCGGCAGAAAATGGGTTGCATCACTGTTTGAATCTGACTCCATTCTTGCTTCTTCAGTGCCCGCACTTGTCCTCCAAAGCTCGTCAATCAACCGTTTCTTTATGTCCGTTCGGCGTTGTCGTCGTCGTCGCCTAACAGAAATGCAGGCCAACCTCCTGCTACTGTCGTGGGTTGCATCGCTGGGTTCAATAACTGTGAGACGTCATTTACTTTTGCAGACTGCGATGTGGAGCAGATTGGGCTTGCCTAAGGTACAATTAAGGGTGTACAAAATGAACCACCTAAACCATGAACCGTTTAGTGACTAATTTCATTGGACTAGACCAGACCGATGGTGTGATCTGGTTCACGGTCCTAGGATTAACCATTTCCGTCCCTAATTCCCATTTTTGGGAACCGATCTCCGCTAAGTGTAACTTGGAAATCCCTTCAACAGTGCATCAAACGTTTATCATTCCTGGAACTGAAAAATCAAATTCTTTAAATGCAAGTTACCCATAATTAAGGAACCTTTAGCACAATTGACCTACTAATAAGTTCGCACTCCTCCATATTAGATTAGCAAGGAGAAACCGCTGGGACTCACCTGGTGATGTTACATTAAGTGAAGATCAAGAGCGCCACCACAGCCACACACAAGGCGAGAAAACTCTCGAACCAATCTCTGCCTCATTCTCCGATACATTCATGAGAAACGACTCGGCTCAATCAATCAACTCAGAGTAGACAGCCTCAACTAATTCGGTGGAGTCGAAGACCTCAAGGAGGGTAGTTGCGGAGAGGTTGGAGTCTAAAGGTGCATTTGGTTCAATGTTCTCTCGAAAGCATCTTAGAGAAATGCTTAGGTGTTTTGCCAACCCATCTCAAGGGACTTTTGGCCAAATGCTAGCATTGGGACATGACTAACATTGGGCTTTTAGCATTTGGGCAAATGTTGAAATTAAATTTATTTCTTCGAAAATTACCATCACCAATTTTTTTTTTCCAGTTTTATGCCCGTTATTGTTCATCTTTTCTTGAGGAAGGGCGGCCGATGAGGGGGCGGCCGATGAGGGTTGATCTAGCAAGCAAAGGGTTGGTGAGAGGTTAGCAAGGTGCTGATGAAATCGTGGGAGGGCCGCCTGGGTTGCACGACCATGGCGATGAGGCTTGAGGTCGCACAACCTAGGCAACGGCTGCTGACACCAGCCAGATCTTGCCAGCAGCCTTAGTTCTTTGCTGGAGGGTTTTTATTTATTTATTTATTATTATTATTAAATTAGACCCAAAAGCCCTTTGCAAAAAAAAAAAAAATTTTGCTAAACACTATTTAGGATAAAGTAGCTTTGTAAAGGATTTTTTTACCAAACACAATTTATATTTCCCCAGTAGGCTTTAGATCAAAGATATTTGCATTTTCTCAATGCTCATTTGCAAAGTCGAACCAAACATATCCTAAGATGGAAGGCATTGGAATTTCAGCAGAGTTGCATGATATTTGCTGGCCTCAATGGAAAGGAGGAGGTCAAAGATGAGGGCATGGAGACGGTGATTTGGAACGGAAGGCGGAGATGGATTTTGAGGAGGAGGAGCGGGAGGACGAAGGGTGCAGCGGAGGAGGCGGAGCTCATACTCGCGAAGGATTCCGAGGTCGGAATCACACATGGTTGGGGTAGAAGTAGAAGAAGAAGATTCTAGGTACACCTGGGACATCTTTTTGTTTTAAATTATCCCTTAAATTGCGTGGAAATTGTCTCCTTTGCCCTAGATCTCCGACGAGCACGAATGCTTCACGTGCCTTTCCTAGTTCCAAATGAAGGGCAATTGGGGAATTTTACTCAAAAACTTGGGCCCCACCTGACAGATTATTCCTTTCAAAATCAATCGGCTAGGGTTTGACAAACGAAATTGAGATGAATCAATAAGATTTCTACCCTTGTGGAAAGAGCGCCATCACAAAAACCTTCCAAATTGACACAATTCCGACGAGACGTTTCCTAGCGTGCTCAGAAAGATACGAGGTGTTTGTGTATTATGTTTGTTTAATATTTTAAATTCGACTTTCAATTCTTACTCCAATATCTAAAGCCATGTGCAGTCATGCATATGTTTCCTAATCTCTTGCAACAAAACTAATTTATTTCACTTTGTCCAATCACGCCTGCTAGGATTAAGCTAGAGATGGATTGGTTATCATTTGCAGAAATAAACGATCGATCACTGCATCTAAAATTCTAATTGTTCCTGAGAATTTTAAATTTACGGTACAAGGCACAAGTCCTCTTGCATTAATAAAGCTTAAAACATGTCATATCTATCTTGCATTTCCTAATTGATGATTCTATGATGGTTTTTGCAGACGAGGTGATTATGGTCTCTATTAGCCTTGAACATTTACATACATTGCCTTTCGGTTGATTTTGAAAAGTTTTAAAGCATTCCATAAATTGTTGACAAACATTGTGATAACTCTATAAAAATAGAGTTAATTTACTTATTTTGGGAAACAAATAATGCAATATTTGTGAGAAAATATTTAAATTTTCTTCTAATTATTCAAATTTTCCTTATTTATGTAGCATAATGAGATATAGAAAAGATAAGGAAAAAATGGCAAAAATCAAGAATTCAAATTAGAAAGTATTGGAAGATGGATATCAAATCAGAGAATCTTTAATTTTGTTCCCTAATTTTATTTGCAAGTGTTGGAAGATGGGTATTAAATCAAAGATTCTTTGATTGCAAAAAATAAATAATTGCCTGGGATAAGGGTCTTGGATTTGTCCTAAAAATAGGTGAACATTGAGAGACTGGAGGACAGGTTTTTATTTTTAGATCGATTTTCATTGTTCTAGAGTTTTTTCAAATATTTTGAAGAGAATATAAAAAGTGGTGACAAAATTCTTGTTTTTTTATTCAAGATGTTAGGTATAATTTATGTTTTCGCTTCTTCTTCTATTATGTTATAATTTTCTTTTGTTAAGTTACGATGTAGCCTAACTATGATAATATAAATTTCATGATTTTTGCACGTGCAAATGATTTTATTCATGTGAGTTCTATATTATTATGCTTAATGCTTTTAAGTGATTGGCCATCACTTAAATGATCTAATGCACATATCTAAGACTGAAAAGTGATAACATACAATGGCTATTTATAATATATAACCATGAATTAAATATGGATATAGATATACCGTGTTATTTATGTAATTTTCGGTGATAAGTTGATTCATAAGACTCATTGTAAGTGGAGAACATTCATAGATTTTAACGCACTTATGTTTATTTAAATTCACATAGAAATATGGTAGATTAATAAATTTAGTAGGTTTGCTATATCTAAAAATAGGATAGTAAATATATTGGGAAATTCCGCTATCACACATTTATCGTTCTTATACGCGTAACAATCTGAAATTTATATATAGTAGTTATGGTGAAATCGGATGATCTAACATATTTATCTAATTAATTTATTGCATTTAGTTTCCAAATTTTGCTTTTAAGATTTTTAATTTTAATTTATTCTCAATTCTACTATGATCTGTTAGATAAATTTTAGAACTAATTTATTTTTAGTATTTAATTAATTTATTAATCATCAATCTCCATGGAACGATATTCTTTCTTATAATTATATTACTTATTCGACAAGCTCACTAACATTTAGAATTTGACGAGCACATTACTATTAGTATAAAGCAGATGACTTTATAAGTTAACTCCATCTTTTTTTTTTGGTGACATGCAACATACAAAATCATTAGGGTAAGTATGGTATAAGTGTTAGTACTTTCGTACGGCACTCATTTGAGTGCCAAGATTTTTTTTTTTTTTTTTTTTTTTTGCTCACTTGAGTACCGCAAATTTGAAAAATAGATCATTTGAATGTCACTTTCGATTTGCCCCACCGGAAAAAGCTAACATGGCCGCTAGTTGTCCAACGTGGTTGGTGGAAAATAGTGTTTTAATAATCTTTTCTTTTTTACTTTTCTTTTTCCTTTTTTTTTCTTTAGGGTCAACGAGGGTCACTAACGACCCTTGTCAACTGCGGCCGTCCCATCCTTGGTAATGAAGGCCTTACGCGAGGTCGTTGGGGTTGCTTTGGACAACATCTAGTTCTAGGTGGCCGCAAGCGGTTGGTAAGGCCCTGACAACCTCACCTAGGGCCTTCACGGTGAGGATAAGGCAACCCTCGACCAGATTTGGCTGCCCTCATTGTGAAGGCCTTAGGCGAGGCTGTCGAGGCCTCGCCAATCGCTGGTGAGGCTGCGATGAACCTCGCCTACTCTGGGCAATGCTGACGAAGGCCCCCGTGGCCTTGCCTAGACCCGGTTGCCCTTGTTGCGAAGGTCCTAAGTGAGGTCGTGAGGGCCTTGCAAACAGCTAGAGAGGCCGAGATGGCCCTCCCTACTCTGGCCAACGTCAGTGAGGGCCCTTGCGGCCTTGCCCAAGGCCTTCATGGTTGAGGGTGAGGCGACCCTCACCTAGATCCGGCCGCCCTCGCTACGAAGGCTTTGGCCATGGGGACCTCATTGACCAATGGCGAGGCCGTGACAACCCTTGCTTGCTCTAAACGATGTCACCTGTGGCTGCCCACCAACCAGTGAGGGCCCTTGGGGCATCGCTTAGGGCCTTTGCAGTTGAGGGCAAGGCGGCCACTAGTCATATTGACAACTATGAAAGAAAAGTAAGGACGTGGTCAACGAGGGTTGCTAGTGACCCTTGTCGGCCCTAAAGAAAAAAAAAACAAAAAAAGCAAAATACAAATGGAAATAAAAAAATTCAAAAAAATTAAAAAGTAAAAAAAAGTTCCACGTAGGATATTTAGTCGGAATTGGTATTCAAGTGATCGATTTTTCTCCGATATGACATTCAAGTAAGCGAAAAAAAAAGGTTTTGGCAATCAAGTGAGTGCCGTATGAAAGTTTTGATACTGCTACTGTTCTTATGCCCAAAGTGATTGGTCTCAAAAACACGAACCTAATAAACAGTGCACGAGTTTAGAATAGCGTCTAGCCCATATAACACATTAAAAAGTTGAAGGCCTCCTCCACTCTCCTCTCATGTAAGAGAGGCGACGTCCACATCTCGTCCAAGTCAATGTTGGGAGCATGACTCCATCAGTTGAGTGAGTTAGGTCTTCAACTCCTCCTCCAACTCCACTTCCTCATCCCAATGCTTCTTCGTCATCGCCACCAGCTTGTCTTCATGCTCTTTCTCCAGCATCTCTCTTTTAGCCACAAATTCCTCCATTTCCTTTTCCCGAACCTGTAGGAACTCACCAATTTTCTCCACCCTGAACCAAAACCGAATTATTGAGGGATGAAACAAAATGGAAACGGCACGGTAAAGCTTCTCAGTACCCCTCTCCTTATCTTCAGCACTTGAAGTATTAGCATTTGATTGCCTTAATCGCTCCCTCTTCTCCTTTTGTTCCCTCTCAAAGTCCCCTTCCTTCGCATTTAATTCATCATGTATGGCCTTCACTTGACTCTTTGAAGAACTGCTCCTGATTATCATCTGTTGTAAGCAGATCGCACGAATTAGCGGACATGAAAATACAACATGGGGGGAAGCAGGAATTCTTTAATCTTACGGGATTAACATCATAAGAAATTCAAATATTCCACCAAACACAATGAGCATATGTCAGGGACCAAATTCAGCCTTTCCAAAAAATTGAGCCTGAGAGTGATAATCCTGAGGATTGGCTTAAACTCCATAAGCTTGAAAACTGCATTTGTTGTCCTTCCTCTTCCATAAATATTCACACAATTTTACATTCAAAGGAAAAATTTCTATAACACTGAAATTTTATGGTTAGGTCACATTAGGTTTCAAGAGTGTCCTACAACTTTTTGCTCCCTCACATGTACTCACACTGACTTTTTTTATAAAATAAAATTGTGAAGGGTGGCTTTGATTCCGTAACTTAAATAGCTGCATACACATTCTTTCAAGTTTTAATTGACCAGAATGCCCATGAAAAAAAGACTGTTCTTCTGAAAACCCACACTCTCTCGTGATTATCAGAAGCACATTAGAATAAGAAGATGCGCAGAAGCTGCAAGCGCATCTTCTGAATCTCCATTTTGGACACTCACTTTCTCAGACATCCATGGAGTAGTCAAACTAAAAGGAATACTTTAATTAAACAACTTGATAGAACATCGAAACACTTCAAAATACCACTTCCCCACATGAACAAACATGCCTAGGTGACCCCAATGGCATGTGTATGGCACCATAGGAAACTCAATTTAACTCATTGCAAATCTGGACAGCAAGTATTTCTATCATTTCCAATGTGTTTCAAGCTTCAAAATGTCACGATTTGAATAAAAACACAAGTTCCATGTAACGTTCTATTATATGAATGTAGATGTATGATGGGTCAAAATAACATCAAAATGAGATTCAACCACCATTGTAAAATCACGCTGAACAGGGTAGGCATCAATTTCAGTAAGTATACAGCATGCACGACTTAACAAGTACATCAATTTTACAAGAACTTGCCAAGATTCAAGTGTGCTTATTTATGATTAAGTATCTCAAGCCTCGCTCACAAAAAGGACGAAGCACTCATCATTCAATGAAGAAACAATCACGAGAAGCAAGGTCTTGGATTATGTTTCACATACTAAAGCCGTGAAAATGCAACGACTTAATAATAGATCGATATAAATTCTGAGCTATTTAGTATGGACATGAGACTGAAACACGCTAAAAACAATGAGCAAAGAGCAATATATTAATGCGTCATCATGAACACAACCAATGTCTTCCTCCCATGAGACTGAAACACACCGAAGTCGTGCTTAACAAGTGCTGACCAGTGCGCATTCGAACTACCACAATCCAAATTTCACTCCTTAAAATGGCGTTCGAACATGCTAAAGTGACCAGGGATTGAGCATAAGCGAGTCTAATATCACCGAAACATGTTTTATTCGTACAAAACATTGAACATTTGGTGTGCGCAAACATCAACGACTTCATAGCAAACATCTGGCTTCAATTATTATAGCGAATCAAGTGAATTTTAAATTGCCAACAAACCAATGAACATTTCGTAAGGGCGGTCAATAAGATAATTCTTCGTATGCAAATGTCAATCATGAAATTAACTAAGAGAGAGAAGTGGAGTTTATTAGATGAAATGTGCAGACGAAAGCTACTAACAAAAAAAGAAGAAAATAACTATAAAAGATATATATATATATATATATATATATATATATATATATATATATATATATATATATATCAGGAGAAAAAAATAAAATAAAAAAATAAAAATAGTTTGGAAAATACAGGTGTTGGGTAGTTAAGTCTACTAACCGGTTGGCCAAAATCTTCAGAGCAATTTGCTAACACCAGTTCAACACACGACGATCCTTTGCCCTGGTGATTTTGGTCATTCTAAGGCAGGGCATTTTGGTCATTTCATAAGAGAAATATAAAAGGAATCCTTTGCCTTCCGTCATTCCACGGATCTCCCGCCCAAAAAAGAAACCCGAAAAATGACGAAGTCCTGGAATCTTCTGGGCGCCGCGAGCCTTTCACGTCCTCTCTAGCTTCGCCGCCGGCCGCCAGCTCCGCCAGTGGCCACTGCCGGTCTTCCATCTCCGATCACGGAAGACGCAAGGAGCTCGAACCTAGATCCTCTCGATTTCCTCTATCGTCTGAGGTACATTTCCGTCGATTCTAAGTATTCATATGTCTCCCCCTACCCGCCGTCAGGTTCTCCGACGGTCAGCCCTTACCTCGAACTGAATCACCTCCGGTTGCTGTGTAGAACGCAACATCGAGAGTTGTGCAAGCAGGCCGGTGGATTCATCGGTGCAAATGCTTCTTCGAGATCGGAGACAGAAGCTCGAGGCCTACGACTGAGTGTTCCGTCGGCCGTTGGCGTCGAACTGCGAAGAGGCTCACGTCGTTGAGTTCGACAATCAACTTCGGCTCCATTTCAATCGCCATGGTATGCACTTCGTGTTATTCGGGGAGAGAGAGAAGAATCGAGAAATCTTCGTAGACGCCAGTTCCTTAGGACGTTCCAACGATGATGCAATTTGTCCATCAATTATCACACTTTCAAATCGTTTCTTTACCGATTAAACTCCCGTGTCGAATTTCGAATTCATTTTTCATAGCAGCAAACGAGATTCACTGTTTCTTCGGTCCATAAGGTTGCTGGTGCTAATTGGTTCGAGAGTAGTGGTTTGAGTTCAATGCGGTGGTGTCAAGGTATGGGAGGTGCCGTGTGTTAGACGATGCATAGAAGGTATTCGGTGAAATTATCCAAGACAAGGATCAGTAATGTTACCTTGCGAATTCAATTATGCTTAGCCAGGAACTATAGGAATTCGCTTATCTCAGTTAGAGGATTCGGATTCCAACAAATAAGCCAAGTCAAACATCTCCTTTTACGTATGATCATGTGCGATTTCGTTTCATGTTCTGTTTTCGTACTCATATTCCCATCTGTTAATGTTTCCTGTTCAGAGTACCTCCTTGCTCCCGCCTTTTACTTCATTGCCACAGAGACCTTTCTTGTTTCAATCAGTAGCCTGGAGTTGTTTGTCAAGTTGAGTGAAACAGAGTTGCTCTTCTTTGTTATTGAATGCCGTGACTTGTTATCAATTACCTTGAGTTAGATGTGGTCGATTTTTTATAAGATTCAGATCAAATAGTAATGACCACCAAAGCTCCCTCATCTTCCAGGTTCTTGCTTCTCATCTAAATGAAGTTCATAAGTAATCTGTGCATGTTTAAGAAATTGTGACATTCTGGTTGAGTATACGGAAGGGTGTCTTTAAGTCTGTGCAACTTGACAAAGTTTATTTTTCAGGAGCAAGGCCCATGTAAGTGGGGCTACATTCTCGATTGGCTTCTTTTTAGTGGTTACCATAGTATTTCAACTAGAGGCCTGGAACAATGGCACATGCTTCCGGTATCATTTCCATTGCCTACTGAACATGCTGGATTAAGGGCTATAGCTGCAGTACATGCTCGCCATATGGTAATTTCTTGGTCATAAGTGCAGTAGAGACATGTTCAATGCATGTTGATTTCTTGGCTATGAGTGCTGCTTCTAGATGTTAAATTGACTGCGTTTGGTTTGTATATGCTGGCTTCAATATGCTGGCTATGCGTGTTGATGCCATGTTTCATGTATGTTGTCTGGGTGGTTGGTTTGTGATAGGTTAATACTTCCATAATTTATGAGTGTTTTGATAATATACTGTCTGTTCTGATTGGTGCATTTTTATGGGTCCATTGATGAGTGGATGTATTATTCCAAATGGATTTCTTTCAATAAGCCGGTCTAGAGTTTTGAAACTTGGTTTGTTCTATGTCAATCTTCTTGCTGCGCATATTATTGGTGGGTGTCAATCGAACTAGTGATTGCCTAAAAATACCCTTTTTACCTATTGACTCACTATTTCGTTCAATTAAGGGGCAACTTTATTATGGTAATATCATCTTTATGACTTTTGAGTTCTTTATCATGCACATTTCTTTAGTGATGACATCCGCTAACATATGAAAAATAGTTAAAATTTTATGAGGATCTCAATATGGAAAAATGGACACCTTAGTGTCTATATCCATTCCAATGCTTAGTGATTCCATAGCACTATATACACTTCTCATTTGAATGTATAAAATGCCAACCGCAACCAAAAATACAAAAAAAGAAAAACTCGAGAACAACAAGAAACTTTCTCAAAAAATCATGGTTGACCATAGCTGATCTATGAGGACTACCCCAGCTCCTATCACTTCTAACTTCATCGAGACACCAATAGTGGTCCCGAAATAATAGAAAAGAATGAAATTACCTAGACATTGAAATTTTTTTAAAAAAGTATAAGAAAAGTGAAGCTAACTAGTTATGTACCAGGGTGAATGTAGAGAAATATCATGAATTACTTCTTCACGAAATAGGAGGAAGATCACAGCCATCCTTTCCATTGCCTCGTTGGTCTTCAACTTTCTTGAGGCAAAACCAAAGGTTGCCATCCACCCTGAAGGACCAAAGCTGAATGACAACATCCTTCATGAGTTCATTCTGCGCGTAAGGATGCGCGACCCCATTCCATCTCTCCGTCAACACGTAAGAAAATTTTTTGCTCTTGTAATTCCACCTCTTGAGTTGCAACCCATGAGAAACTTCAAGGCACGGCTCAATGACAGAAACCTTAATGCCCTCCTTCCTATCTAGGATTCGGATCTCTTCTCCGCTCAGGAAACCTTGCCTTATCTGCTTGTTGGGTATAGAGAGCCTACTTTGGCCTCGGCTCATGTCCGTGGCAGTAAGAGTCTTCTCCACCACGAGCGTCATATCCCGACCTTGCATCTCCTGAATTTTGTCCATGTACTTCGTCGGCAATTTGCTTGCACCGATTAGAGCCGCGAGACCCGTCTTGGGAGTTTTCTTGGGTTTCTTGGAAACTCTTCCCCATTCTTCTTGGGTTTCGGAGGAATCAAATGTACGCGACCTCTTCTTGTGGTTCTCAGCGACAGCTCTCGAAGGCTCCTGCTTGTTGTTTTGGACAACGACAAATGGGTCAGAAGTTGACGTCTGGGCGTGGAATGTCGGCCTTCGCGCTCGTGGGGATCTCTTCTTCCGAACGATCCATCCGACACCGATTGGCCCAAAAAGTGGTGGTGGTCACGAGGGTGACCTTCTTCTCACCATCGCGATCAAAGATGGAAGGCCCGAGACTTAGCTTTCCCTCGGAGATGAAAGAAGCTACGTCTGCCAAGAGATTGAGGGATGAGAAATCGAGCTTCATCTTTCTCTCCCCCTTTGAAAGACGGTTTGCGGACCGAAAGTAGACCGTCGCTGCCGGAAAACTTTGATACCCCATTATCGCCAAGTGATGAAGCGATGAACAGACGAAGAGACGATGATCGTAAGTTTTCACACACAGAGAGAGAGAGAGAGAGAGAGAGAGAGAGAGAGACGAAGAAGGGGTGAGAGGGAGGGGAAGAAGAAAGCTAGTGCGAATCCAAATTAGGAAATATTAGGAAATACTTGAAGAAGATGAGAATTCTGAGCGGATGATAAGTGAGATGCGGGAGTTTCATTATAGGAAATATTAGGGCTTTGTGACCGTTGAGTGCTTACTCGGACGAGTGATTCTGAAAATTAAATTGTTGTCGATCTCTGAATTAGCCACGAATTGTTGTCTGCCCCCGAATTTTTCCCCAAAAAATTGTACTTTGATTTTAATTGAACGTGTAAATTACACGTGTACCTGAAAACACAGCATGATTTTGCGAGGAGCCGAGAGCTAATAAAAGATTATCACTGATTTCTCTCGGTCACAGGTCTTCTTCGTCGTTCTCAATCGCCAGAAATCTGCCGTGGTTGTCGATCTCCGCTGCTCCCACCGCTGTGCCAAAACTCCTCTTTTCTGCCCTGTTTTCTGGCTGGGAAGTTTGAAGTGGTTAGTCCTCATTCAGAGCTCCTTTGCAGGTGCTGATCTTCATTGCCAACACGTCTAGGACCTCCATTCTCTGATCTTCACACCAGCCGAGGCTAGAAATCCAATTCACCAGTGTAAAATCCATTCGCTCTGTTTCTGTCGCCTACGAATGAAACAGAGGCCTTGAGCTCTATTTGATGTTTGTGAGAAAAGATATTCGTGACTGAAGCTCTTTTAATATGTTTACTGTGTGCTGATGTTGTTGTGATGATTTGAAATTGAACTGTCGCTTTATATGTGTTTCATTGATCAAAATGCATATCACTCGTTTGATGAAATGCTCGAACTGAATAAATCAAGATGTGCTTCTCAACCCTTGAAAAAGTCACGCTACCTCAATCCAACCTGTTCTTGACTCGTTAATGCCTCATTTATGGGTCATCTTTTGTTGGAATATGATATTCATTTGTCATTGAATTTGTGTCATGATTCTCATCTTCGGTATGTTTCTCTTGGTTGCTATGCTTGGTCCCGATATTCTCCTTCTGTCTTGTTCCTTTTTCTGTCTTTGAGTTCCCTACACTATGGTGTGTTTGCGTGGTCATCTGCAATTGTGGGGGGAGCTATGTGGTGGCCGGAGGTCTATGATAATGGAGGAAAGCATGTTTGTGTTGCGCTGTTCTTATCGCAATACCGGGGCGCGTTGTTCTCTGGCGTAGTTCAGGTATGTTCTATTGATTAATGGGTAGAACCTGCGTCGATGAAGTTCCACGTGTGATTGATCAGTGAGTGCTGAATGATTAGAAATAGAAGAAGACTAACGGAAAGCAGAAAGAGAGTTGAGAGGCTGTTGCATAAGAGAAGATGGACTGAGAAAGGGAAAGAAAAAGAAATAACTATTAATAAATCAATAAAATAAATGGGAAAAAAATAAAAGATGAAAGATAAAAATATTTGGAAAATACAGTTGTCGGATAAGTTGTTAAGTCTCAAGAATAATGTTTTTTGAATTTCATTTAGTCTGCGATCTTATACTTGCACATAGGTTCCTCAGAAGCTTCAGTGATGGTACCAGAATTTCGGGTGCGTTTGGTTCAGCATTTGCAATGGGCTTTGAGTCCAATGCAAATGCTAAAAGTCCAAAGTTACTTGGAGAAAATACAGTTGTGTTTGGTAAAAAAATTTTGCAAATGGACTTTGAGTTGGATGTGTGTTTGGTAAAAAAAACTTTCACAATGGGCTTTGATGGGTATTATTTTTATTTTTATTTTTATTTTTTGAAAATTCAACTAAACCCTCGTCGGACCGGCGAAGGGCTGCTCTTTTTTTATTTAAAAAATAAATAAATACAAGGGTAATAACAGAAATATAAAAAATAAATGATGATAGTTTATGAAGAAATTTTTTTTTATAGCATTTGATGTAGAATGCTGAAAGCCCCTACCAGCCTTGGGCTTTCAGCATTCCCAATGAGACTTTCACTTGAAAGCCCATTGGGAATGGTTGCCAAACACCCTATTTTAGGGTGAAAGGGCTTTGGGGCTTGGATGGGCTAAATGCCCATCCAAACGCACTTCAGAAATTAAATATTTTAAGTGTCCTTGAATTAGATCAAGTATCAAAGCAAGGACACTCCTTGAAGCAAGATCCGCACGCCCTACTGCATTTCTTGATATTTTCGCAAGAACTTCTAAGGCATCCACTAGACTCGTGGTTTTAGACTCAGCAAACAACCGGTCAAGGATATCTTCTGGCAAAGAGGACCCCACGTTCTTGTCCATTGAATATTAATTGTTCTTTTGGCTGCACCCGCAGAAAGCACCTAATGAACTATGCGGCGTTTTTTTGAACAAAAAAAAAAAAAAAACTATGCTTTTTATCGTACAAGGAACTATCAAAGACTAACTTCCATCGGGAGTCAAGGTCCTCAAGCTGAAAACTTGTCCGCAAAGCATGCCCTAATAAGAAAAAAGGCAACATATCGATTCATCAACAGTAAGGGGTTCCACGTAATGAGCGCAAAATCCACCCTTCAACCACTTGGTGGGCACGAACTACAAAGTGCATAAGAGCAAAGAGGGATCCCCGTTTGATGCTCAACTCTGCCACAGAACTACCGTTGATATGCTTGCGATCATAAAATTCTTCCCTTTCAAATGCTAATTGAGCTCTCCAGGGTGATTCCTGTAAAACCAAATTACGAAGATAGAATGAGGGGTAAAAATGAAACGAGAGGTGGAAATTCGAATTTGCCTCCTCCTTCTCTGATTTTCGGAGAAGAAATAGAACTTTAAGAGGTTTCTGTGAGATGGTCAAACGACGAAGCCCAACGCCTTTACAAAGTTCGCTGAGAAAGACTGTTTTGCCCAAATGTTGCTTTTGTGCAAAATTATTTTCTCAATCCGATCATATGTATTTTTGGCTTCTAAAAAGAAAAAATAATAATGGAACACCAATATATTTTGGTGCAATTTTCATTCCTATTCAAAACCGAGAGTAGCGGAATTTTTCTCCTAATTTCATTATTGATGAACATGAAAATTAAAAATGTTTTCGGTCATGCTAACCCATACAGACCAGTCTATGAATACAAGATGTGAATCTTGTTATCAATTTACATTTATTTTCCTCACACATTACATTTTTCTCGATTCACGTCAATAGTTGAAAGTTCCCATGATTGCTAATTAAGGTGGTCTCTTCCCGGTTTTGCCTCATCATTCCACAATATTGGATATGAGG
The DNA here is from genome assembly GCA_014182385.1 of Eucalyptus viminalis. Taxonomy (NCBI): domain Eukaryota; kingdom Viridiplantae; phylum Streptophyta; class Magnoliopsida; order Myrtales; family Myrtaceae; genus Eucalyptus; species Eucalyptus viminalis. The sequence continues at coordinate 15,996,707 of CM024534.1, read as the reverse complement.
GTTTGCCTATAGTTTCCCTTGTGGTCAAGCTAGGGCATTCTTCTTTACAATTTGCTCATTTTAGATCTATGAATGTTGCTGGATTTGTTTTAGGGAAAATGACACAAATGGTACTTGAATTTTGACCTAATGTACAATATAATCTTTGAACTTTTAATTTGTTCTATACAGTCTTTAAACTTTCAACTATCCAATGTAATTCATAAACTTTTGATACATACTCAAGAGAGTATCCAAACTATATGAAATTGTTTAATATTATCATTTCATTAATTCGTGTTCAGCTTATCAAATCATGGTTGTGGTGATATTGTTGCAATGGTGGCTAGCTAGCTACAACAATTCTCAATAAATTTAACTTCTGTCATAATCTGATCTTGGATTTAGATACAATCATCTAATCCTCTCATCTTTCTTTTGGGTTGGTACATTAGTTCAAATCTTAGGTTATATCCTATGGCAATATCCCCCAAAGCTAATCTTCACACAATATCGTTGGTTTAACTCTTTGAAAAGGTTGGTAATGTCAATTAGAGCTGAAGGTATTACCAATTTAGAAACCAGAGATCACCCATTCAATCCCAACACTTGCGTGTTGATTGCTCTAGGTCTCATCGACTTGCACGGGTCAAGTGCTTAAATTTAATTGGTTTTGAGAATTGCAAGATCTTCTGTAAGGTTACACTCATCAACCTCTGTCCTCTTGTCTATAAATTGTAAAAATATTTTCTAAAAAGTCATAACAAACCATATGTGATCCCACATATATTTTTGCTTATTTGTTGTCGTAAATCATTTAGCAAACTTTATCTTTATATGGTCTGTTTTTTCTAAACCTTTTTTTTCTTTAACCAATTAAAAGTTCATGATGATCAAAATAATTCATTGTAACATTTGTTATTTACATTACACCACACATTTGTTATCTATACGTAGGGTATTGAATTCTTGATGTTTTTTAGCGAAAAAGGTTTTTCATTTCAGTGGAAAATTGAACATTCCTGTTATTTAACATGTTGAAGCCCCCAGACTTTAGTAGTAGTACAACTTTTTGCACTCAACTTTTAACCATTACACGATACGTATCTAAACTTCAATTTTGTAACTGCCATTAATACTTGGTTATATTTATCATTAGCATGTGCAATGGAAAAAATGAAATCTTTTTTTACCCAAGATTTCAATGAAAATGAGAAAAAAATGGAAGATGGAGAAAAATAAATAAAATTAAAACATATGTATCAGAAAACACGAATCTCGCTAAATAAAATCTGTCAATATTTGATGAATAAACTAATAGAACTAGTACACTATTTTAAGAAAAAGAAATGCGGTTAAGTATGAAATTAAAATACTCATTACGTGTTTTAAATAGTTAACTAATAAAAAAATGATGCACCCAATAAAAATATTTAAAAATATCACGTTGGATTTCGGTTAATTATTTCCTTTATGAGTTGAGGACATAATTCCCTTTTATTATTATTTTTTGATGTATTTTTATGAATCATTTTTTCATAAATTAAATCAACCATTTAAATATACATGGTGAGCTATCAATTGTTGTCCATTGATTTTTATTTTTTTACTATTAGAGTTTTCCATCTTTATTTAATTTGTGTTCATTCTTTTTCTATGAATATCTTGCTTAGTTTTACTAAAGTGGCGATATTTATTAGATGTTAACAAATTTCTATTTATCTTTCCTATTATTAGTACTTTAGTTGACCTAGTTTTCTCCCATTATATATATATTCATTTTATCACATAGGGTAAAAGAAAGAATTCCATCAAAAACTTAAATAAAAATACTTTTTAGCTCTTAAAAGTCACGGGTGTTTTATATGTTGACAGAAAAAATAATGGAGAGTTAATGACTGTAGCAAATGAAAGTTCGAGAATATTATATAATAGTTGAAAGTTCGAGAACATATGTGTATTACCCTCAAAGTCCCCGAGGTATTGTGTAATTTGTTGTAAAATTTAATTAAATTATATTCATAACATTTTTGTTATCTAGACAATAATATCGGCCCTAACAATATTTTTTTTTTGGGCGGGGGCCGGAATCTACCCAGCAATTTTAAGTACATATTGATGGCCAATAGGTTATTCAGTGAAAGAAATTTTGGCTTTTAGTAAAAGGAGCAATTCAAAGAAAAATCGAACTTTCTTGTTATTATTTTTTTATTTTTTATTTTGATATGTTCGATGTTTTCTCACTTCTTTTGGGCCTCCATTAACCCAATATACGACGTGTTGGGGGATAAAGCAAATTGGCAGAGATCGTCAAAATCCTCCTTCTGAAAGAATTAGAGAAAGCATAGGGGAGGAAAACATGAAGAAAAGATTTCACTCCATCGGGCCCACCGTTCCCGGTCATCAGGAGCGTGTGAAGAAAAGGTGGAGAAGAGTGGGCACGTCGACAAGCCACTGCGCTCGGGTGACTTCCTTTTTTCTTAATGGTTTTCTTTTTGGGTGTTTTCATGAGGAACGTTTTGCCCTTTTGAAGCAGAAAATCGGTCGGTCTTTTGAAGTATCTCGTGTTTTATTCATGTTGTTTGGGAGTTGGTTGGAAATGGAAGGGACGAGGAAACAAGTTGATGGGTCTGAAACAATGCCTTGGACCAAGGGCTTGCAATTGAACTATTCGATCAAATGTCTCAACATGAAAGCATTCCGGTTTTTTACAGCTCTTGTAGTATGCTAAATAGGGAATGCTAGGTTGCTAGATTTATTTCATGATCAAGGATACAAAGGGGCCTTCCTATGTGCTTGTCTCACTTAGAAACGAGAGTAGTGTCTTTTGCATTGCTTATTCAAATTTTTTTTTTTTGGTAAAAGGTAAGTATTATAGATAGACTAGAGAACCATGAGGCCATACAAAGAATAGCAGAGAAGAACTGGCACAAAAAAACTTGCACTCAGAATGTTAGAGTACCAATCGAGTGGAAGGGTGCCAACCCGAGCTATAGAGAAAGATACAGGAAATGGGAAAATAGGCAGTTAGAAGAAGGCTAACGAACAGCGTAGCCAGGGCAGAAAGCAAGACAAGAACAAACGAAAAGGGAGGGCAAAAATACAACCCAACAAAACCAGGATACAACCAAACTGAAGCAGCAGCCGAGTGAACTGGAACCAGCAACAACAGTGACTGAAAGACCCAGGGCAAGATGAGATAGAGAACCACCCAAACAAGGGGGAAGAGGGGGCTACCCACGAGCATCATCAGTGCAAAGAAAAACACGAATGGGGCACAAAAAAAACGAAACGGCCATATGATCACTTCAGTAGGAGGCCGAAACACTTATTCAAAGATAGAATGGTGGATACCCCAACTAAGTTGAAGACGTTTGTTGCGGGGGATAATGGGACCTTGGAGAATGTAAGGGCCTTGTCTTTAACAGCTTTGATTTAGATGGGCTTTCATGGCTGGGAGGGAGAGCTGTTGGTTGCGGAAGATGATATTGTTTCTCTCCTTCCAGACAAGATAACATAAAGGCACCAAAGACAAACCTAGCCATTGATTGGTGGAACCCTGGATCAAATAAGTGATTAATAGCCCACAAAAGGTTCACTTTCCAAGCCTGGTTTCTCCAAGGAAGATTAAACTTCGCCACCCAAAAGGCCGAAAGGCTGTGAGTAATGGAGCAGCCAAAGAAAATGTGATCGATTGAATCCAGTCTAATCGAACAAAATGCACAAGACACATCCGGGATTCTTCCATGGGAGAGTAACCTCACCTGAGTTGGTAGACGATTGTGAGTAATCAGCCACAGGTGAGTTTGATATCGAGGAGGGAGAGAGGGGATCCAAATAAACCTGTACCAGCGACTTAATGGCTTCCTCGACCTAAGGAGATTCCAAGCAGAAGTTGAAGAGTAGGTACCAGAGGGGTGGCCCAGCCATACCAGTCGGTCATTTTCCCCATTAAGGTTCGGGAGGGGCTCCTCCCAAGTCGCAATAACACCCGCAAATGAGGACAGGGTGGATAGGGCTGCCAAACCAGTTCTGATTGTTGCAAGATGTGGAATACCGGAGCAATAGATATCACGATTAGATAAGATCTTATAGAGAGGGCTGCGTGGATGCCAATAGTCGAACCAAAAGGAGGCTGAAGAGCCATCGCCAACATTCCACCTAAACTGAAGCTGGATCAAGTCACGAAGACCAAGTAATTTCTTCCAAGTCCACGAACAGGATGTTGGCTTAGGCACAATCCAAAAATTCTTACGCTTTAAGAAGTTTGAGTGGATCCATTTACACCGTAGGGACTCTTTGTCAGTAAAGAGGATCCATAAGTGCTTGATCATGGCCACCAAGTTACTTACTCGAATGGATCGAATCCCCTCCTCCTTAGGTAGGCAAGCATCATCCCAAGCCACCTTAGCCCCACCCGAACCCAAGGTAGGTCCTTTCCAAAGGAATTGTCGAAAGATTTGTTCAATTCGCTTAATAACCGAAGAAGGCAATATAAAGACACTCGACCAATACACCTGGATAGAGTGGAGGACCGATTTTATTAATTGCAACCTGCCTGCCATGGACAAGAATCAGTTGGTCCAAGATTGGACTCTCGAGGTGATAGCGTTAACCAACGCAGCACAATCTACTTTCCTAAGTCTAGTAGAAATAATAGGCACACCAAGGTACTTAAAAGAAAGAGATCCTAATTGGAAGCCTGAGGCACTTACCAGGGCATCCGTAAAAGAAGTAGGCCCTCCCGAGATAAATATATCACTCTTGCGAAGATTGGGTAAAAGGCTCGACCGACCCAAGCAAAGAGATGGATCCCATCCATTAAGAGTCGCACCGAGGTCAAGCTAGCCTTTGAGAATAATAGGACATCATCCGCAAAGAAGAGATGGGAGAGCTTAGTGGCTTTGCATCTCCAAAAGTAATTGAAGTCTGGCTTATTGGATTGGCGATTAAGGATACCAGTGAATACTTCCATAACGAGAGTGAAGATGTAAGGAGACATCGGGTCACCCTGACGAATTCCCCTTCCACTTGAGAAAAAACCATGAAGCTCACCATTTAGGGAGATGGAGAACATGGGTGATCGGATATAAGCCATGATGCGGTCAATAAACATACCAGGGAAGCCGAAAGCTTTAAGGGTTAGTTCGATGAAATTCCAATCCACCAAGTCAAAAGCTTTACAAAAATCAACCTTAACGATGCATTTAGGCCAATACGGTTCATGATGGAAATCACGTAATAATTCCCGAGCTAGTTTGCTAATCCTTCGCCTTTAACAAAAGCGTTTTGGGAGAGCCGATGATGGAAGGAAGAACCGAAGCTAACCCGTTAGCAAGAATCTTGGTGATGCATTTATATATAGTGTTGCAACAGGCTATGGGGCGAAAGTCATTGACTGTCGAGGCATTCGGGATCTTAGGAACCAAGGTGATGATAGTGGCATTAATCTGTCGAAGGAGGTGGCCTGAATTGAAGAAATCCTGAACCGCCAAAATCACCGAAGGACCAACTATGTTCCACGACCGCTTAAAGAAATCTGCGTTGAATCCATCCAGGCTAGGGGCTTTACCATTTGCAAGGGAGAACATGGTTTCCCGAATCTCCTCATCCGTAACAGTGCCGAGAGAGGTTAAGAAAATGAGCATCGCTAATAGTATGATTCAAATGAGCACGGATATCATCAAATGAAGGCTTTATAGCAGGGGGGGAGCCGCCAGAAGGTTACGAAAATGGGAGATAAAGAGCTGCTGATCTTCGGAGGGGTCGGTAATCTGGAGATCTCCATCAATAACTGATAATATTCTATTCCGAAGGTGGCTCCACTTAACCGAGTGATGGAAATACTTCATGTTTCAGTCACCTTCTTTAAGCCAACGCACTCTAGACTTTTGTCTGAAGAAGGACTCTTCTTGGATGCGAAGATCTGAGAAAGCCTGTAGACGTTCCTTTTATGTATCAGCTAAAGACTGGTTGAACGGGTTTAATTGAATTGCATTTTGGGCAATCAACAATAGACTTCTAGCTTCCTCCGTATGAGTTGAGATATCCGAGTAGATTGTCCTGTTTAGGCCTTTAAGTCTATACTTTAGAGCACGCAATTTGCAGCAGAGCGTATACATTGGTGAGCCAACGAAGGGAGAATCCCATACCTGTGCTACCAGCTCAAAGAAAGTCGGATGGGCCATCCAAAAGTTGAAAAACTTAAAAGGCTTACGATTGTTTGGAGTAGGGAGGATCCTAACAACCATCGGGGAATGGTCCGACACACCCGGCGCCAAGAAGGAGGCCTCAGAATAAGAGAATGTGGAGTTCCAAGCTAAATTTACAACAACCCTATCGATCTTCCTTTGTTTGCGATTAGGTCCAGAGGAGGCTGCCTAAGTAAAGCGATTACCAACAAACCTGAGATCATCCAAGCCAGCTTGAATGAGACAATTGCCAAAATCTTCAAAGGCTGGAATCCAGTAGTTTGATCTATCCGCCCTATCAGAAGCATACCGGATAGCATTGAAGTCTCCCACAACAATCCAAGGCTCATTCGGGTATAAAAGGCTATAGTGATTCAACTCAGCCCACAACGGTCTTCTCAAAACAAAGGAGTGCTCCGCATAAACCACCGATAAGTAGAAGGAAGTGCCATTAGAGATAGATCTCAAGCGGCCATGAATGGCTTGAGAGGAGCAGTCGGACATGACAAAAAGGGCATAGGCAAGGTTCCAACCCACCCAAACTCTACCTCTTGCCGAATGCACATAATTGAAGCACAAATTCCAACCGGGAAGCAAACCAGCGGAGACAGCATGAAAAACATTAGGCGAGATCTTTGTCTCCAAGATACCAATACAGCAAATGTTTTTGGTTCTCACAAAATTCCTAATTTCGGCCTGTTTAAGGGGGGTGCCGAGACCCATAATATTCCAAACACCAAAAAACATGGGACCCAAAAAGGAAAGTAAGTTACCTTTTCTTGCCACCTCGCTTTTTCGACGAGGGTGGCATCGATTTAGGATTCAAAGGGAAACGTGCTTCAGTTGACGTAGGTCGAAGGTTTCCTTTCTGCCTCACAAGGGCTGCAAGGGTCGGTTTAGGGGGAAGTTGGGGAGGGTCAGGATTCACAGGGATGGATGAAGCAACCACATCGAGAGAATCCGATTCACTTCCACTAGAACTAATCTCATCTGGGACTTCAACATTCGAGGGGGAGGTGGGCTCCACCACAGCATCGCCTGGTGCTCCAATAGTATCGGCTTGGGGGTTATCATCATTCCTTATCTTTAGAGGAGCAATTACCTTATGTTGGGAATGACTGATCCCCGAAAAACCGGATTCGACACTAAATCGAACCCCTAAATCAATGCGGAAGACGAAGCCCGGGAAAACACGTATCACCGATCGTAAAGCACACCACGGATTCGAGCGTACCTTGTTAGCCACAGATTAAACACCAATGCTGAAGATCGAGGAAGAAATTCTAATCCAATGATGTCAATTCGCCTTGAAAAGGGAAACAGGCGTCGCCTTAAGCGTACTGTTCTTTCTAAGGGAGAGAGAGAACGTTGAAAGGAAAGAGAGACGTACGTGCGTTTGTTCCATCCCGTGTCATCTCTCTCTCTCCTCCCTTTTATACCTTCCCCTCCACTGCCCTATTCCCGTGGGCCGTGGCCTTTTGGACCAAGATGGGCGGACGGGCCAACTTAGGCCCATCACTAATTAAAGAATCCATCATATCCCACTTGCACATGGTGGTCCAAAACCAACATGGGCGGACAGCCCTACTCATCCCCATCGAGAAAATCCATCATGACTCTCACTTAACATGGTGGGCCGAATGTAATCCTCTTTTCCTCTCTTCAACATTTATACCGGTGAATAATCCGTGCGACCAGCATACTTTGAGAGCTCGTTGCTACACATCTGTTAGGAATATATAGTAGCTCATAATAGGCATCACATCCCGAGTAGATTTAGTATTCACAATTATGATTATCACAAAGACAGTCATAATTGGTTAACCGGTGAATACAAAAACTACAATGTGATTCTCCAAATTCGATCTTTCTCTTTCCTTCAAACTCTCAATTTCAGTTCAGCTTGATTTTCTAGAAATGCCCCATTAGATCGAATCAACACATGACCATTGGCAACATCCTAAGATAGCAAACACTAATAGAAATCTTGAGCATAAGTAAGAGTTATGAGGGGATTAAAAATTGAGGAACTCTTTTCCTCAAGAGCCTCACACGACATAAAAGTTGAGATCAAACTTTTGCCTCTCTTATTGGTCGTCTCATGCATACGTAGTATGAAACACGTATTACGGTATTAACTCCTTTCCCATGGAGCGTATGTCTATCCCTTTCAATACCGTACAAATGATAGTTCAGACATACCCAATGTCTAATTTGAGTTCACTTATCTACTCAATCATAAAATTCATCAGAACTCACATCTGGCATCATAGACAGATAAAGTAAAATATGTGGGTTATTTTACTTTCGGACATAGTTAGTATTATGTCATCATATTAACACTTAGTTAATGCGACATACGTATTTTAAGCTTGAGCTCTCAATTATCACCTAGATAATAAGCTTAAAAACAGTCTCATCTCTATTTATCACACAGTAAATAGAGGCGATTACCCGTGAGTGGGCTAATCTTTTATCTGTCCGACATACTTTCTCAACTTAAAGTAATGCATTGAGCATTAAGATGCATAAAGATCAAACAAAGATTCATAGGCATTAATAATGAAAAACATAAATTCATCATATGTGAACACTTAGGGAAAATTATAATATTCAGTACATTAGCCTCTACGCAGTCCTAGAGATTTCATATGGCCACAAAACACATCTCTAGATACTGGCTTTGTCATAGGATCTGCTACCATTCTATGCGTAGTATGTACTCTAAGTTCACATCTTTTCGTGCAATCATATCCTTGACGAAAGTATACTTGGTATCTATATGTTTGGTCTTGTCATGATATTTTAGATCTTTGGTGTACACTTTTGCTGCTTGGCTATCATAATTAACCAACAATTAATCTGCAACACTTCCAATAACACCTAAATGATCCAAAAAATCTCTTAAGCCAAACATCTTCTTATACTGCTGCTGATAATGCCACGAACTCAATTTCCATCGTGGACAAGGCTATACACTTTTGTTTCTTACTGCTCCAACACATGGTGCCATTATTCAGTAAGAGAACAAACCTAGAGGTAGATTTCCTTTTATTTAAATCTCCTCCCCAATCATCATCAGAATAGCCTTAGAGTCGCAGATCCTTTCCATAATAACTCAGCGTATAATCAACAGTCTCCTTTAGATACCTTAGTATTCTTTTAACGGCTTTCCAATGTGCTTGACCTAGATTGGATTGGTATCTCACTCACCATTCCAACTACATAACATATGTCGTGTCTTGTACACATCATAGCGTACATCAAGCTCCCAACAGCACTAGCATAAGGAACATGTTTCGTTTGTTCCTTTTCTTGTGGAGTCCTTGGACACAGTCTATGGCTCAATCCTTCACCTTTTGCAATAGGAGTGTCAATGGGTTTACAATCCCATATCATTCAATTCAAAATTTGGAAGACAACCAACTTTTGACAAGATTGACTAGCTCAATATTGCTTCCGGCAATTAGTATATCATCAACATATAATGATATGATCACGAATTGATCCTTGGATCTTTTGATATATACATAATGATCATCATCTATCATTGTAAAGTCATATGCCATTATGGCATTATGAAAACGTATATATCATTGTCTTGACGACGTTTAAGGCCATATATCGACCCCTAAAAGTCGACATACCTTTTCTTCTTGGCCTTTCACTATGAAACCAACAGGTTGTTCCATATTTATTTCTTCATCTAATTCTCTATTGAGGAAAGTAGTCTTTACATCCATTTGATGTAACTCAAGATCCATACCAAACACTATTGCCAGAATTATGCGAATCAAGGTAAATCACACTACATGAGAGAATGTATCTTTATCATCAATATCTTCCTGTTGATTATACCCCTTCGCCACAAGGTAAGCCTTATGCCTTTCTATCGAGCCATCAGCCTTTTCACTTTATTTTGAGAACCCACTTGTTCCTAATAGCTTTGTGTCCTTTTGGAAGATCAACCAGTTCCCAGACTTGGTTTGATTTCATTGACTCCATTTCCTCTTTCATTGCATAAATCCATTTTTCCTTATTAGGGCAATTCAAAGCCTCATTAATATTTCTTGGCTCATCCTCATCTTGTGGAGCAACCATAAAAGTTTCCCCTTCAATGTCAAAACGTCGACGGGAATACTTTGGCAACTTGTTCGCCGTTTGGAAGATTGTACACTTAGCACATCATTTCCCATTATGCTCCCACTTGGATTAGATAATGATGATGTTGTCTCATCATGTGGTTGTAATTGAGAATGAGTTAAATTTAATTCATCACTTCTCATATTACTCCCACTTGGACGAACTCTACTAATATCATTATCTTGTTCCAATGTTTCAAATAGGGACTAAACTTCCCCTATTTCGCCCTTCTTAGGAAATTCATCCACTAAGGATGTGACATCCCGTGATTCAAAATTCAGTTATACTCCCACTTTCCTGCTCACCTATGAAGACATACTCTTTCGAGTGTTCGGAGTATCTCATTAAAATACTCTTCTTTCCTTCGGACCCAATTTCCCAAACTTGTGAGAGGACTCATGAGTATAGGCAGCACAACCCCATGGCTAAAGAAAACTTAAGTCCAGTTTTCTACATGTCAATAACTCATATGGAGTGGAACTAACTGATTTGGAAGGCACCCGGTTAAGTATATAGATAGCAGTTAACAACGCATCATTTCAAAAAGTGATATGTAAGTTAGCATGCGCCATCATGGACCTAACCATTTCCAGTAGGGTTCTGTTTCTTCTCTCTGCAACACCATTTTGTTGAGGAGTATATGGAATAGACAACTGTATTTCTATTCATTTTCATCACATTATTTTCTGAACTCATCAGATAAATATTATCAACCTCGATCGGATCTAAATACCTTTATTTTCTTGTCTAATTGATTTTCTGCCAGGTTCATAAACCTTCTTAAACAACTTATGCTTCAGATTTATGATAAATCAAATAGACATATCCGACTCGAGTATAATCATCTATAAAAAAGTGATGAAATAAACAACTCCTTGCCTTCCTCTCACATTCATTGAACCACAGACGCCCAAATGGATTAAATGCAGAGGAAATTCAGCTCTTTTATATTTTCCAAATGGTTTTCTTGTCGTTTTCCCTACTAGGCAATGCTCACATATGGACAAATCGACTTTTTCAATATTGCCCAACAAGCCCTCTTTGGCTAGTCTATTCATATGTTGTTGGCCAATATGACCAAGTCTAGCATGCCACACATTCACATCATCATCACACATGAAGTAAAAGACGTGAAACAAGGGAATAACATATTGACATCACCACAGTCAACATTCAAGACAATAAAACCATCCGGAAAGTGACCACAACCATAGCAGTTTGTATCTAAACACAAATCTACATCTCTATTATGGAAGTTCATATAAAAACAAGTTTAACCAACACCAAAACATACGTTAAATTTCGACGAATCTCTAGAGCATATGGAACGTCATGTAGGAACAAGATGCGTCCACCACGCATGTTCAATTGGCAGTGCCAATCCCTTTAACTTCATTTCGGAGTTATATCCCACATAGATCCACTTAGTTCCGGTCGGTATCGTCGGAATTCCACGAAGGATTCTCTATCCTTCGCTACATGGTCTGTCTTTCCCGAATCTACAGTCCACAAAGGATTGAATTCAGCCAATAATTCAGAACTTAACACATAATCAAAGTTCTCAAATGTACAAGAGGTGTTTACCTTCTTTGGCTCACAACAGCGAGCATAGTGACCCTTCTTGTTACAATTGTAACACCTCACCTTTGACATTTTCTTCACTTGAGGACGTTTTCTCTCTTGTGTTGGTTAACTCTTGATCTCTTGCAATAAGGACTTGATCCTTTGCTTTCCCACATATTGAACGAATCAATACGTTTGCGCTTAGAGCTTAAAGCCCTTTTTGAGCTAGAACCAGCATAGCCAATGTCTATTTTCGGCTCAAATGCCGATAGGCAGTCCTCTACTAGCTCAAGGTGGCACACAACATCCTCTAGATCTTCCATAATATGGTCAAGAGCTTCTAGTGCTTATAGCTTTTCCAGCACATATTGAATCTTCGTATTCAATATTCCACAATCGTTGCCGTTCATATCAGCAATTATGTTCTTAGTTGCTGAAACCATCGATTTGAACACATTAGACTTATATGCACGAATAATTAATGCCTATCATTTATGCATCCCTTTTGCACAGACTCATCATATTAATGAACAATTTCAAGTAAGATTTTAGAATCAAAAGGTCACTACGTTTCCAATCATCCTAACTTAAAACTATCATTAATATGATTGTCATATGCAAAATCAATTCTATGAAGCTACAAAAACTTCTAAACTACCCACCGCTAATTACCCACAAGAACCAAAGCAATAATGTAAAAGCAAATGATAATTGACATCCAATAAAAATAATGCTTTCAACTAATACAACAATTCATTACACTAAGTAATATATCCATAGAAGAAAATATCAACATAGAAAAAGATATTCACACTCAATAACATCTCAAACTAATCTAAGAAATAATTAGGGAATGTTCCTTCTAATCTATCGGTCAAAATATCCGAGATTTTTGAAGGCACATTTGCCAACCATGGAAAAACTTTTGGAGAGCTCTCCCCGTCGCCACCAAGGCGCATTCACTCTGCGCCATGTGGCGCTCAATCTAAGGGTTGAAGTTTTGGCCAACTCAATCATATAGTACTCTCTTACAAAAGCTTCCACTAGCCCCCTGTAATCCGGGACCACGTTGACCTCCCATAACCGATCTAACACTGCTTTGCCATTCGGGTGTGGAAGAGTGTTCATCAAAGCCGGCACCTTCTCAAAATTCGGCATAAGATAACCATTCCGATGATTTCTGTATCATCTCGTTTGACCTTGACCATGTGTGATACTAAATCACCATCAAGCCACCAATAATCAGCTAACTCTTTCATCAGCCTTTTCGTCTAGTCTAGCTCTTCCTTCGTCCGTTCTTGGGATTGCGGGTATCCGTGCATAACGCATCATAGTTCTTGCAACAAATGCAGAACTAAAATGGATCACTTATAATCCATAATAAACAAATGGAAAATACATAATTTTCCATGATTCATGCAACAAATGCAGAATGAAAAATGGATTACCTACAACCCACACAGACATAATTGAAAAAGAAACAAATTCTTTTTTTTTTTTTTTTTTTTTTTCGGGTCAACGGTCAAAGTCAACGGTCGTTGGTCAACGGTCAAGTTGTCGGACTGGTTGAACCGCCCGCATGTGCCGCACGCGTGCGCGGGATGATGTCACGCAGACGTTAGCCAGCACGTGCCACTCGCGTGCCGGGCGTCCGCGGGTCGGGTCGGGCCGGTTTGTCACCGGCGCGTGTGGCGCACGCGCTGGCTGGCCAGCGCTTTGGGCGCGTGCGGTGTCGTACGGCGGCGTGCTACATGTCTCCGGACTCGTCTCGACCCCGCCTTTCTCCTCATGTGTTCATAAAACGATTTCGACTTACGAAAACTCAAAAAAATGGCCGAACAACGCTCGGGTGTCAGGATTTCTCACCCCGATCCGTACGGCCGAAATTTTTTTGCGAAAAATCAATCAAAAAACATCAAATCGATCGGAAAAACGTGAACTAGGGCTCTGAAACCAATGTTGGGAATGACTGATCCCCGAAAAACCGGATTCGACACTAAATCGAACCCCTAAATCAATGCGGAAGACGAAGCCCGAGGAAAACACGTATCACCGATCGTAAAGCACACCACGGATTCGAGCGTACCTTGTTAGCCACAGATTAGACACCAATGCTGAAGATCGAGGAAGAAATTCTGATCCAATGATGTCAATTCGCCTTGAAAATGGAAACCGGCGTTGCCTTAAGCGTACTGTTCTTTCTTAGGGAGAGAGAGAACGTTGAAAAGAAAGAGAGACGTACGTGCGTTTGTTCCATCCCGTGTCATCTCTGTCTCTCCTCCCTTTTATACCTTCCCCCTCCACGGGCCCTATTCCCGTGGGCCAGGCCTTTGGGCTCAAAGATGGCGGACGGGCCAACTTAGGCCCATCACTAATTAAAGAATCCATCACCTTAGGAACAGGCTCGACCAGAATCGCATCTTGAGGTTGCTTGCCACGAGAGGGAGGGATAATATTACGAACCAGTGAGTCCTCATGAATGGCAGGATTTTGAAAGCTTCTTTTACCTTGAACTTCACGCCATTCATTAGCAGGAAGAGGAACAGGCCTTCTAGCGGGTGTATTGCCAGCTTTAGGAGAGATCGGGACAGCAGGATTAGCACATCGATGGCCAAAACAAACACAGGATGGGCAAAGGGAAGGAACCCAATCGTAATAAACAATCACAGAGCGGGGCTCATCATTTAAAGTGAATTCAATCACTTCAGGGAGAGTGCTAGAAGCATCAATCTCAACACATATACGGGCAAAAGCCACAATAGTCATTTCTTCAGTTCGACTATCCACATAAAGAGGCTTACCTATAGCACTAGTAAGAGCACTAATACCTGAGGCTGACCAAAGAGAAACCGGAACATTCCTGAGTCGGATCCAAATAGGGACTAAACTGTGGCTGGCCTTCTTGAGTTCCATCGTTGGATACCATTGCTGGAAGACCAAGGGAATCTTGGAAACCATAATCGGTCCTCCTTCAAGAACCTTCCGCCTAAAAGCACGATTCGGTAAATGGAAGAAGTAATAACCCAAATCAGCAGGTATTACTACAACTAGATGGTGACCCCAAGCAAAGCTGAGAGCAGCCTTTGTCATATCAAGGGGGAGTCTCTTCCCAATATAATGGCCAACAAGGCATTCCTCCCATTTTGGGTGAGTAGCTCGCATAATCTTGCGCTGAGCTTGAGGATGACGATAAGAAGGCATAGGAGTACCACTGGTGGCTGTACCTTTAATCTTTCCATTCGGAGCCATGGAGGTGGAGGGGCTCGCACCACTAAGTTGAGAGAAAGGAAGCCGACCAAGCTGAAATCGAGCTTTCCTTGCTCTGCTTCGACCTCTGCTTCGTGATCGGCCTTTCTAGCCATGGGCATCCCTCAATGCAGAAAATTGACGGCCATGAGGGATGCGAGAAGAAGGGGGAGGGGCGGAGGCTTCCTTCAAAGCCTTAGGAAGAGGCTTACCTAGGATTCCATCCGGGATCGAGGAGGACGATGCCATTACAGCAGGCACAAACCAGAACCCAAAAATCTAATTCTTTATGGATAAACGTTGAAATCGATATTGTTTTAGTTTTTTTAGATGCGTCTATGTTTTGATGTTGGAGAAAGGGCTTCGAAGGCGGTAAAGAGGCTCTACGTCATGTTGATCCTCCTGCAAGCTTGACTAATCAACCAGCTAAGGCCTCTAAAAATAGTTCCTAGCGCAGGTTTGATACATACTGAAGAGGTACTTAAAGTTAGAAGTAGTTGAGCAAGTTGGGTAATTTCTGGCAATGATGACAAAAATTATTAACAGAGTTGAAGCCATAAGTGGAGAGTCTTGAGGAGAGGGATATCCACTTTGGAAAATTTGGAGATATTGAGATCTCGGGCTACTATCCTGAAATAGAATGCCTCCCTTTAATGTTTCTATCAAGCATTTGTTCCAGGCATTGTCGCCCTTTGTTTCGGGCATACTTGTTTTGTTCATCTCTGTTGCTGTCTAAATGTTGATTACTTATTAACGTCTTCTTTGGCAAATTGTGGGAGCAGTAAGGTGATATTTCCTGTAGGAGATGATGATGCATCTATTGTCGCAAAAGCTCAAGCTGTGGTGTTGCTACACCAAAAAGAAGCAGAATTACTGAGACCCATTGCCGAGGTTCCCCCAGAAAGAACAAGCTTGAATACTCAGGAAAGGAAAAGCGTTCTAAACCTGAAACTTGATGCTACTGCTACTACTTTGTCTTCTCCTAGGCAAAGGATTTTAGACAATTCTAATGTGTGTTCTAATGGTTCATCTCTCATGAATTACTGACTTCCCATTTCTGGATGCATTTCATGTTCGTAAGCTTGAAGACAGCTGCTGGCGTACTCTCCATAAATAAATATTTAGACAAGTATACCTGTGGAAAATCCTAGGTAATTTTAAAGGGTTTTGACCATAGTCGACATGGCATTTCATGGCCTATAGATAGTCAGAATTTTTGTTACTCCTTTGAGCTCAGTTAGCTAATTTGATCATTTAGTACTTACAGATTTATACAATGATTTTATATCCTTCACGAGGTTCATGGCAGTTTGTGTCATGTATTACCACATTGACGGTGGCATCTTTGGCCATATTCCATAGGAAAGAGTGGCATGTTGATGCTACGTTTCATGTATATCGTTTGGATGGTTTGGTTTAAGGCAAGTTAATACCTTCATAATTTAAGAGTATTTGATAATGTATTATTGTCTGTTCTAGTTGGTGCATTTTTATGAGTCCATTGATGAGTGGATGTATTATTCCAAATGGATTTTTTCAATTTGCTAGTCAAGAGTTCTGAAACTTGGTTTGTTAGATTTCAATCTTTTTCTTGCGCATATTATTGGTGGGTGTCAATCGAACTTGTGATTGCCCAAAATTACCCCTTTCACCTATTGACTCGCTACGACGTCATCTTTACGACTTTTGAGTTCTTTACCGTGCACGTTTTTTAGCAAGCCATCCACTAGCATATGAAAAATAGTCATTCAAAAGATCTCAATATGAAAAAAATTGACACTTTAGTTTTCACCAAATTTTTTTTTTTTTTTGGACACTTTAGTGTCTATAGCCAACACCATATACACTTTCCATTTGAAAATATCAAATTCAAAATCCAACCAAAAATACAAAAAAGGAAAAACTCGAGAACAACAAAAAAACTCCATGAAAAGATCACGATTAACCATAGTTGATCTATGAGGACTATCCCAACTCCTATAACTTCCTAACTTCATTGAGACGCCAAAAACAATCCTGAAATAACAGGAAAAAATGAAATTACCTAGATGCCAATATATTGAAAAAAAGTACAAAAAAGTGAAGCTAACTAGTTATGTACCATAATGACCTTAGGGAAATATCAAGAAATTCTTCTTCATAAAATAGGAGGAAGATCATAGCCATCCTTTCCATTGCCTTGTTGATCTTCACGAGTTCATTCTGCGCATAAGGATGCGCGACCCCATTCCACCTCTCCGTCAACACGTAAGAAAAATTTCTGCTCTTGTAATTCCGCCTCTTGAGTTGCAACCTGTGAGAAACTTCGAGGCACGGCTCAATGAGGGAAACCTTAATGACCTTCTTCTTATGTAGGATTCGGATCTCTTCTTCGCTCAGGAAACCTTGCCTTGTCTGCTTGTTGGGTATAGAGAGCCTACTTTGGCCTCGGCTCATGTCCGTGGCAGTAAGAGTCTTCTCCACCACGAGCGTTATATCCCGACCTTGCATCTCCTGAATTTTGTCCATGTACTTTCGTCGGCAATTTGCTTGCACCGATTAGAGCCGCGAGACCCGTCTTGGGAGTTTTCTGGGTTTCTTGGAAACTCTTCCCATTCTTGGGTTTCGAGGAATCAAATGTACGCGACCTCTTCTTGTGGTTCTCAGCGACAGCTCTCGAAGGCCCCTGCTTGTTGTTTTGGACAACGACAAATGGGTCAGAACTTGACTTCTGGGCGTGGAATGTCGGCCTTCGCGCTCGCGGGGATCTCTTCTTCCGAACGATCCATCCGACACCGATTGGCCCAAAAGTGGTGGTGGTCACGAGGGTGACTTTCTTCTCACTATCGCGATCAAAGATGGAAGGCCCGAGACTTAGCTTTCCCTCGGAGATCAAAGAAGCTACGTCTGCCAAGAGATTGAGAGATGAGAAATCGAGCTTCATCTTTCTGTCCCCCTTTGAAAGACGGTTTGCAGACCGAAAATAGACGGTCGCTGCCGGAAAACTTTGATACCCCATTATCGCCAAGTGCTGAAGAGATGAACAAACGAAGACGATGATCGTGGGTTTTGCCGCAGAGAGAGAGAGAGAGAGAGAGAGAGAGAGAGAGAGAGCGCGACGAAGAAGGGGTGAGAGGGAGGGGAAGAAGAAAGCTAGTGCGAATCCAAATTAGGAAATAGTAGGAAATACTTGAAGAAGATGAGAATTCTGAGCGGATCATAAGTGAGATGCGGGAGTTTCATTATAGGAAATATTAGGGCTTTGTGACCTTGAGTGCTTACTTGGACGAGTGATTCTGAAAAATAAATTGTTGTCGATCTCCGAATTAGCCACGAATTGTTGTTCGCCCCCGAATTTTTCACCAAAAAATTGTACTTTGATTTTAATTG